>RJWJ010049621.1:0-10178 GCA_004363605.1 Indri indri | reverse complement strand
TCATTTTAACTCTTTGGTAAATAATCCTAGCAGAAAGATTATTCTCTCAAAGATTCACTAAAATGAACTCTAGTTTATTTTTTACTTCTTTTTAATCTCGAAAGCTGCCTTCCAATACTTGCTCAATGCCCCCAAAAACCAAAGGTAAAAAATACAATCCATTTTTCCAGGTAGACGTCTTCTAGCTAGAAATGAATAGGACATGAGTCAAATAAATTCAGACTCATTCTGATCCTTAAAACCATTCATTTGCAGTCACCATCATTTGATCAAAAAATGAATGCTGTGTCATTACAGAATCAATTGAAAACTAGGAAAAGAAAAATAGATACTTCTTTGATTATTATTTTCTTCAAAAAATAATGTCCAAGTTCACATTGACTCCTGTGACATAGTCCTTCAGGTAACTGACTAAAATTGGGTTTTTGGTTAATCAACCAGGCTAATTAAATCTTCTGGTCTTTGAATGACAAAGCAGAGTGTGGCTTCAATGAAATTGCTGGTTGACTCTTCCATGGGCCTAAATCATACCCAGTAATGTAATCAAACCAGTTTGGCTAAATTACACACCATATATCAGTAAATGGCTTTTCTGGGTCACTAGCCTACACACAATCTGGCATTAAATTATAGCAGATAAAAAGAAATGTTTTAATGTTTCCAAGAAACTCACATGCATTACTTAAGGTTTTAACTAATAAGAAACTATTAGAAGAAAAAAAAGAGACTTGAAAGCATAACGACATTGTGTCCATCCCAAATGTCATTAGCTGCAATCTTTAATCAGGCACTCATTCCAGTTACTGGGCGGTATTGCCAACCTCCCAGAGGGAAGCCAGCCACAGACCAAGAATGAGAAAACCAATTTGAAAAAAAAAAAAAAATGAACCTGAATGATAACTGAGCCCAGATGGGGAAAAGAAAGGTTATCTGTGGAACTGGTCTTGTTTAAAGGCCACGGGTAAATTTAAGCCACAGAGAAACTTGTCCAAATAGGGAAAATACTATGTTTCTCCTCTATAGTAAAAAGGGAAATGAACATACTCAATTGGCTCCACCAGCAGAGACTTTTCCCAAATTTTATTATGGAACATAAGGTCCATGAGCAGGAGTTATAGGCTAAATACTGCACTGGGGCAGTGTAGGAAAGAAGCAGCTGTTTCTTATTATTTGCGTATATTTTCGTACGGGTAAAAACATGGGCGGAGTGCCACGGTGTACTGCTGTGCAGACCTCCCCAAATGGCAAGGGCAGAGTACTGGCTTTCCTCTGCCACCATCGGGGATGCAGTCAGCAGAAGGCTATCCATCCAACCAAACTCCAGCAAAAAGAGGACCTGTCATGTGGCCATTGGCGTGCAGCTCTGTAGAAGAAAAAAATGAATGAGGGACAGCTTTTTAATGGTACATTTAAACATCTGATTAAATGATACCAATAGGAACTAGATCTAAAGGTAAGCAAATTTTAAACATTGTTAAGTCTTTGGAAACTTATATTAATTGTTTAAAATGTTAAATGGTATGAGGTATGGCTAACAGTAGAGACACTACCAGAACCATGAGTTGGCAGGAAGGGCAGCGGAGGAGATGACTACCAAAACTTCTCTCTCATCTCCCTCGGATCTCCTACAACTCTCTCCTATTGCACATACCCGTGGGCAAGTCTGCCCCAGGGATGCCACCACAGAGGTCAGAAGAGGGCAGGGAAGGGCAGAGAATGGATCTGGAGGGGCAATTGAAGAATGACCTGCACACTCCCATGGATTCTATTCTCAGCACAGCAGCAACAGTGAGCCTTGCTAAACCTGGGTCAAAGGTGCCCACCTCTCTTCTCCTTCAGACCTCTAATGCTTCCCATCACATCAAGACAAACAATAGGATCTTCACAAAGGTCTATAATGACCCATGTGGTATGTTCCACACTTTCTTCTCCAACTTCTCCCCCTCTACCACCTCTCCTACAAGCCACCACTGCTCGCCCATTTCTCAAGAATCCCAGACTCGCGACTTGCCCTTGCTGCTCCCCAGAAGGGCTCTTCCTGCGGATTCAGAATAACTCACTCCCTCACCTCTAGCAGGTCTTTGCTCAAACGTCCTTTATCAGTGTGACATACCGTGACGGCCCCATTTAATATTTCAACTTCACCATACTTCTGAATACCCTTTCTTTCATGATTTATTTTTTGATGGCACTTATCCCCATCAGCCCAATTATACATTTTGCTTTTTTGTTTATTGTCTCTACTCTAACTAGATGATAAGCCCCAGGAATACATGCTGTCTGTTTTGTTCTCAGATGTAACCCCAGAATATCTAGAATGATGCTGGGCACATAGTAGGCATTTAATATTTGTTGAATGAATAAATGAATGAAAGAATGTATTAATGAACATTTAAAGATACTTGATCTTAACATGCTTTTTCATTGTTAAGTATTACTAATTTATGGATAATGATCGCTATCTCCTATAACATGACTTGGCAAAATAAGTTCTTTCAAAGTTTGAGTAAATGTTTTTTGTACTTAATGCAGGCTGAGGGACAAAAAAACATTCCCACCCACCTTTCTTCACATTATCAAGCAGTATTAAAGCTGAACAAATTGCTTTAGACAAGGGCAAATGACCTCTCTTTGATTTTAAGAACAAAACAAACTTTCCTTCTTCTTAATATGGAGTTGGAGGGTCACAATGAATGACCTTCTTATTACCAAATCCCCCAAACACTCTTCAGTACTCATCTTTCTTGACTGCTCTGGGTTGTTTGACACTCTTGAGCACCCCTACCTTTAAAAATTACTTAGTTATTTGATTTATCATGGCTTAATAAAGAGGTGGGAGACTGGTTCTTTAATACAATTAAATCTATTTTGTTAAATATATTTTTTATTATTGAAGTAACAAAATTGGTAATTTAAAAATAAGATATGCAGTGTTACTGTTTGACCAAATTGGGAATTCATGCTCATTGTTAAAAATAAATCAGAAAAATAAAAAAGAAAATTCAAATTCCACCACTAGAGGTAGGCAATTTAAAAGTTTGATGTATATTTCACATACATACACACACACACACACAGAGCTTTTTAAAATAGAAGTGGAATTATATTACAATATTTTTGTAAACTACTTTTCACCTTAAAGTACTAATATGTTGGTTATATTTATTCTTGTTAAATTATATGCACATATGTTTATATCATATTATAATGACTATAGACTATCTCATTGTAGGAATATATCAAATTTGTTTTACCTATGCAGTATTGTTAAATATTTAGATTGTTTCCACTTTTCTAGTTTAATATATCTTGATTAACTTCTTTGAATAGATATTTTTGTGCAATTAACCCATTATATCCTCAAGAATAACTCTTAGAAGTAGAAATTGTTGGGTTATAACATATATATGAATAAAAATGCCTTTGCTTTCTAAAATTTATTGCTCTTCTTTTATTTATTTATTTATTTATTTATTACTTTGTTTTTTGGATGCTGTTTTGGCTAAAATCTGCAGAAAAATAGTGGAGTGAGCAGATATGTTTTCCTTATTCCTAACCCTTGGAAAAATCATTCTTGATAACTGCTATTTTTAACCAGCTTTAACAAACATAGGAACTATTAGTATTAATAAATATACTGAGCATGTAACTACAGAACTGAATTTTTTTTTTTTTTTGAGACAGAGTCTCACTCTGTCACCCTGGGTGGAGTGCAGTGGCACCATCATAGCTCACTGTAACCTCAAACTCCTGGGCTGAAACAATCCTCCTGCCTCAGCCTCCCAAGTAGCTTGGACTATAGGTGTGTGCCACAATGCTTGGCTATTTTTGTTTTCTAGTTTTTCTATTTTTAGCAGAGATGGGGTCTCACTCTTACTCAGGCTGGTCTCAAACTTCAGAGCTCAAGCAATCCTACCACCTCAGCCTCCCAGAGTGCTGGGATTACAGGCATGAGCCACTGTGCCCGATCCTGAATATTTTTCTAAAACCTAAATTGCAAACTATTGACCTCTCTGATGAATTTAGCATACCATTTGGATTTGCTTGCTGCAAGTTTTTAAACAGAACTAATAATTAAGATTTAGGAGTTTTCAAATTTATAATCAAATTAAATTTTTATCTTTTGAAAAATCAAAAGATCAGGCAGTACTAGGTCTGTATCCTTAAGAGATAAAAACGCTAGAACTGAATAGCTGCTTACTCCTTTAGATAGGACATAAACATTCTACACCTCACATATTGTATGCATATGTGCTTACACTCAAATTATTCCACTCACATATATTTCCTGCCTCGTTCATATAGTCATTGGATTTTTGGTCCTTATTTAGAAACACAAATTTTAAAGACTCCATAAAATTATTTTTGTTTGTTTGCTTGTTTGTTTTAGAGACAAGTTATCTCTATGTTGCCCAGATTGTAGTGTGGTAGCTATTCACAGGCGCAATCACGGCACACTACAGCCTCGAACTCCTGGGTTCAAACGAACCTCCCGCCTACCCTCCTGAGTAGCTGGAACTACAGGCGCACACCGCTGTGCCCAGAGTTCATAGAACTCTATTATATCAAATGTGCCATAATTTCTTTAACAAATTATCTTAGATAATTTGTATAACTTATATATAAGTTATGTATAACTCTGATTATTAGGAGAAAAATCTTAATTGTAGAATTATTGGTATGTCTATTTTGAAAATTGTATGTAAGCATTGCTAAATATTCTTCTACAAATGTTACTGGTTTTACACTGCCATGAGCAGAGCCTATGTCTCATCAGTTTCCAAAACTTCAATATTATCATTTTTTTTTTAATTTTCAAAAATATTTTTGTGTTTTTATTTCAATTTATTTTGGTAATTTTTTCGGTTTTATTTATTTATTTTATTACTAATAAAATGCGTCACTCAGTACCCTTTCATTGCAGATAATAGAAAACCACTGTAGCTTGCTGGAGCCTAAAAGGTGACAGCTGTGTCTCCCAGAACACAGGGCAGAAGCACAGCAGAGGCTAAGGAAAGACTGGAACCAAACCAGGGCCTGGAAAGGCCATGGTAACCCTAAAAGTGTAATTTTCAGCCTGTCAACTCTGAAAGTTTCTGTGAATCTGCTTATTCTTCTCTTTTCCTTGCTAATTAGATTTTTTACTTCCCAATCTGCATGGCAGCCCATGGTCACTTAAGTTTTCTGAATTTTTGTTTCAGGACCATATGTGTGGTAAGACTGACTGTCGACTTGTGGAGGTGGGATTTTGATTGGTTTGACTTGCGTTAGATGCCCACCCATCACTGGTCCAGTTGACATACATTGTTTGAACTTTGCTTCAAGGGCTTATGGGTGGGGATTTTTAAGGGAGTTCAATGAGAGGTATGAAGACAACCAAAATAACTTCCGCCACAAGAGACTGAACATGTTGCTGTGTAATCATTGGTCATATGACTTTCTACTTTTTAGAATTGCCAGTATATATTCTTTGCCCATTTTACTAATGGTGTGTTCATCAATTTCCTACTAACGTGAAAGTGCTATTCATTTGTCATAGATATTATCCCCTTTCCACATATATTGCAAATTATCTATCAGTAGTCATATAATTTTTTTTTTTGTTTATAGTGCTTTTCGGTGTCAAGGTTTCAAAGTTATGTAAATATATCAACTCTGGGGTAAGACTTCATTAGTTTTCCTCGTGGTTCTGTCACCACTGGCTGCATGTCTGCAGACAAGTTTAATTTCTCTATACTTTGGTTTCCTTTTCTGAAAAATGAATCTAATCCACTACTACTCTCTAGGTTTCTTGTGAGGATTAAATAAGTTTTTACAAGTAGAGAACTTGACACAATGCATGTAACAAAGAACTTGCTCAGTGAACAATAGCTGTTATCTTTGTTTTTATGTTTAACAGGGCCATCTAACTTCAACATTTAACAAAATTTTTAGTTGAATGGTCTTTATCATTTTATTGCTTTATGTTTTATACTAAACTCTTAAATTCATATTCGATTATTTTGGTGTATGGTATGAGGGAGAGATTTCACCTCATTTTATATGGTTGTAAATGCCCCAGCACTATTTATAATTATTTCTTTTCCACTAATTCAAAACACCATCCTTTTAACATTATAATTTATTAAATAGATAAGAGTCCGTTTTGGAGGGCATTTTACTATATTCCATTTTTTTGGCAAGTACTATCTTATTTTAAAACAATAGATAGAAGTATTTCCCTAAGTATTCTTTGTCAACTCATCCAGCAAGTTTCTCTCATTTTTCTTCTAATTTTTTATTGGCTACTCTTAAAAATACATTTTTCCACATTAGTGTCACTTTATCAAATTATCTTTTTTCCACCCTCAAATATGCCTAATAAATTTTATTGCATAAATTCTGCTCTGAAGATTTCATGTCTTTATGATATTGTCTTTTTATCCCAAAACATATTTTATTTGTTGAAATTTTCTCTTTTCCTATGCCTGTGACTGTAATTTCCTCTGGGGAAAAAGAGTCCCTTTTTCCTTCCCACCCTCCAAATCTCATCTGACTGCTTATTTGTAGACTCTAAACCAGACCCACATGGACAAGGGGATTCTTGGATTTATAGCTCCTGACTTCTCCTTGGCAATATGCAAAGTAGACCTCAGAACTTGGTGGAGGTCGCTGCTAAGTTGTTATCAGATAATTCAGCATACGAGGTATCCTTCTGTGGTTCTCAATTTAAGGAAATGATTCAAGTATTTCCTTGAGTGTGAAATTTGTTTACTGTTGATTTGCTATAGAGGTCTTTATATAGAGAAGCTTCATTCAAGTCTTTTTGTCCAAGATGCTAAAAGTTTTTTTACTGAAAATGAATGTTGAATTATACTTAACATCCTTCTGCTTTAAACTCTCTCCTGTGGTTACTATGACTCCATTCTCTCCTACTTCCATCCTATTTCTTAATCCATTCATTCTTACCACCTTTAGCTTACTCCTCATTCTCCATTTTCCTCTTCAATATTGATGTTACCAAGGATTCCATCTTTGGTCTCTTTTTCATTTTATTTGCTCACAATTGTTATAGTTTCTGGATCTCCATCCCACATCTACTGAACTCTGACCGTGCATTTCCAACTGTCTATTGAACTTCTTGGGATGAATGAATACAGGTACATCAAACTCTGTCACAAAATCAAGCCTTGTTTTTCCCTACAAACCAATTACTTCTCTTATATTTCCTGGCTCTGCTAACACAACAATTCATCCCTTTTTATAGCTCTGCTAAGGACAAAACCATTTACCCAATGGCTGGAAACATCAGCATAATCTTCAACATCCTCCATAGCCAATAAGTTACAATTTTGCCTTAGAAACATAGTCTTTAATATCTCTATATTTAAAATCTCATCATCTCTATCTAACGTGGTACTGCAGCAATCTTCTTAAAGTTTTCTCCTCACATTTTCTCTGCACATCAATCTCATCTGCCCAACATTTATCTCATACCAGAGTTATCTTTAACCTATGTAAAATGGGTCCTGTCTTTTTCTTATTCAAAAACTTTGATGGCTTGTTCTCAGTATCAGGACAAGGCCCTGAAGAATTTTAACACTTTCTTAATTGAAAGTACTATAGTTCTCCTTGGTTGTATTCTAGAGCCATTACTTCACACTTCCTCACATTCCATTTCACATTTCAATAATGCTTCTCTCTCTTTTTGCCCATCTAGAAACCTATTGCTCATTCAAGCCTATGTTCAAAATCAACTCCTGAGTACTGCATTAGACCCACCTGGAACCATGATGAGTGCTATTGCTTCCTGCAGATGGCTTTCAGTCAATGCTTCCTTGAAGCATGAGCTTTATCATGCATTAAAATTATGCTTTAAGAGGAAAATATTTGGACAGGGAAAATAACTGACCAGAGACACCAGATGCCAGATGATCTCAGAAAGAAGGAAAAGATTTTGACAAAAAAGAACAAACAAACAGTCATAGATGGGGTATAATTCCGAGGGAAAAGTGCCAGAACCTACAAGAGTTTCCATGGGACGAAGTTGCAAAGCAGAATGAGACAGAACAAGATATTGGAAGAAGATAACCCCAGAGAGAATGGAAGTTCAGCAAAAAGGGCAAATGGAGTGGTTTGTTTCTCCCTCCCTCGTATCTCTGGCAGTCAGCAGGACCCTGAGCTACTGGAGAGCCTTTCTACCCTCACAAGCCCAATAGCTGCAGCTGCCAGTAAACTGGAAGCTTCTTAAGGACAAAGCCCCAGCCTGCCAGCCCCCTTGGGGTACTTCCCAATACCACGGACCTGAGCCAAGACAGTAGGCATCATATTGCTTCTCCACCCACTGTCCACCTTTGTCCTCCCCAAGGGGCTTCAACCCCTCAGTTTTCATCTTGCTCATTCCCATATTAACATTTCCCAACTCTGGCCCAGACTCTGGGAGACACAGGGGGCCAGTGGGTCCTGGGGGATCTACATGACCCCAGAGCCTGGACATTCCATGTGGGCTGGAGAGAGGGACAGAGAGGACCAGAATGCTTTCTTCCATTTATACTCTTTTCCTTTCCTTCCCTTCCCCACCTGTGGCTGCCAAAAGAGATGCTCGAGCCGGGCCTGACAGGAGCTGCTGCTTCCCCTCTGTTGGGGCTTCCACAGAGAGTGAGGCTCAAACATTTCCTCTTAAAGACCTGCAGAGGACTAAGGGGTGCTGGAATTATGAGCTCCCTGCTCACTGGCCTTCCCCCGTGCTGCTTGCCCAGCTGCTCCATCAGATCAGGGACAACTCTGAAGCAGAGGGAACACCCCATAGGCAACTCAGGACCAGCACATTTCTCCCTGGCATGGTCAGGGAGTGATCTTTGGGGACCCAAGAACAGGCCCACAGTCCAGATCCTGTATCCCCAGGACTCAACCATATTGCTTGGGGGCACGGAGGGGAGATTTGTGAACCAATCTCAGGAGACTTGTCAGGAGCCCATGTGGACAGAACCGAAGAGAACACAGTGTGAGTCCCAGACACAGCATACCCATGGAGCACCCCTCTCCCTACAGGAAAGCCACACTCTCAACCCAGAGTGGGATCCTGGACAGGGAAGTTGCCAGCCTGCAGTGCCATTGCTGGGGACCTCAGCTAGTGTGAGCTCCTGCCTTCTGGCAGACACCAGAGGGAGACTGTGGAGAAGGGGAAGGGGGAGAAGAGACAAACCGATTCCTGAGAGGCACGCTGTGGGTTTCAGATGGCCACTGCCTCCACAAACAGAATTTCTAGCTGGGTGGGGCCACCTCAGCCCCTCCCTGGTGGCTTCACCCACCAAAACACCTGCCTTACCAGCTTTTGTGGAGCCTGAGTGCAGGCTCACCCAACCCAGCCCTGCCCAGTCTCACTCCCCATCCTTTATCATATATATAGCTTGCAAATATTTTCTCCCATTCTGTAGGTTGTCCATTTACTCCGTTGATTATCCTTCACTGTACAGAAGCTTAAGTCCCATTTACTTATTTTTATTGTTGCTATATTTGCCTTTGAGGTCTCAGTCATAAATTCTTTGCCTAGGCTGATGTCTAGAAGAGTTTTTCCTACATTTTCTTATGGAAAATTTATGGCTTGATGCCTTACATTCGAGTCTTTTATCCATCTTGAATTAATTTTTGTGAGTGGTGAGAGAGGTGGATCGTGTTAGAATCATCTGCATGTGACTATCCAATTTTCCCAGCACCATTTATTGAATGGGGCTTCCTTTCCCCAGTGTATATTGTTGTCTACATTGTTGAAGATCTGTTGGTTGTAGGTAGATGGTTTTATTTCTGAGTTCTCTATTCTGCTCCATTGCTCTATGTCCCTACTTTTATACCAGTAGCATGCTGTTTTGGTTACTAAAGGCTTGTGGTATAATTTGATGTCTCCAGATTTATTTTTTGCTTAAAATTGCTTTGCCAATTCAGGTCCTTTTTTTTTTTTTTTTTGGTTCCAAATGAAGCATAGCATTGTTCTTTCTAGATGTGTGAAATATGACACTGGTATTTTGATGGTGATTGTGTTGAATCTGTAAATCACTTTGGGCAGTGTGGACATTTTAACAATGTTGATTCTACCAGTCCTTGAGCATGGGATGTCTATTTGTTTGTGTCATCTGCAATTTATTTCCTCAGTGTTTCATAGTTCTTGTAGAGATCTTTCACCTTCTTTGTTAGTTATATTC
>RJWJ010049620.1:0-10184 GCA_004363605.1 Indri indri | reverse complement strand
TCTCTTCAAAGGCAAGGAGCAAAGATGTAAAGAAGTAACCCTTAGAAAGATGTATGTTCTAGTTAAATTCCCAGCCTCTGAAATCAAATACTTCATTCATTCATTGACTAGTTGATTAATTTATTCAACAAATATTGAATATAACAGATGCTTGCAGTATCTGGAGCCTAGTGAATAACTGTAACTGTTGAATAAGCTGCGGACAGACAGACAAGGCCTGTGGACTCAAGGGATGGAGCAACAGATTGGATGTTGAATCCTGGCTTCACCACTTTTGAGTAGTGTGTGACCTGGGGCAACTTATTTAGCCTCTCTGATTATCAGTTCCCTCATCTGTAAAATGGGGATGATAATAAATGAGCATAATATAAAAAGTACTTTTTTAGTCATGTGGATTAATGTATGCAAAGCTTCTGATTCAATGCTCAGCACTCAGTAAATATTAGCTATCATCATCATCATTACTAATTTCTATTTATTTAACTAGGCACAGAAAGGGCAGCATGTCTCATAAACCAGAGCTTCCCTCTTTTAGCCACTAATTCAATAAGAATTATAAGACGGCTTAATAAGTAATGCTCCAAATTCACTCCCTAACCCAAAGTAGGGTGTCATTGTATTACGCTTTGTTTTTTGTTTGTTTGTTTTTTCCTTCCTCCAGTGCAGAAGCACTTGTGTCTTGGCTTATCTAAGATAAGAGAGATTCCTACATGGCATCATGCCAAGTACTTGTGTATACCACTAAGGGCCCAGTAGGTTTAGTGATCCTGGAGCCTCACATCTGAAAGAGAAACCACTACTAAAAGAAAAACCTCCCAAAATCAAAAGAGGAGATGTGCGACCAACGGTCCATGTTAAAAGCCTCAAGCCTCACGTGTGCTGTGTGCCATTTCCAAGAGAGGGCAGGTCTTGGGAGATACACAGTCCAAGCTGGGAGAAAGTGTGGGCTCCCCACAGCCTCCAGCACTGGGGCGGCCACCATCTGTGCCTCCACTGCAGTGTGGGGTACTGTTACTCTCTGGTGAGCAAATGACAGTTGAAAATTCTGGCAGGTTTTGTAGTTTCTCTTACCTCTCATTTTATTAATTAGATTCAATGCTGTTTCCATTCATTCTAATAAAAGCCTTGGTTTTCCAGGAATAACCATTAAAGACTCAAGTGACCCAGACACAAGGTCATGTGACCCTCTTAAGGGACACACCTGACATTGAACTGCACATACAAAATGAGTAGGTACCTTCCTCTTTTGATATATACAATACCCCAAAGAGGCATTAAAATGCCTTCTCTCTGAGGCATCATGATAAATGTAGAGAAAAACCACAAACGTTTCAGGCTCATTAGGTTAGGAATAAAACCTCCTTCCTCTTGAAGAAATCCTTTCTCCAAGCACTAGGCCCAACCGTATACTTTCATGTTCCTCATGACACAGTGAGAGAGACGAAGGAGGAGCTGAGTGCAAATCGCGAGGGGCACGAGAGGGCGAGGTGTGGGCAGTCATGGGTGCAGGGCCCTGGAGTACAGGAGCATATGGGGAAGTCGGACGAACTGCTTGATTTGCTGTCCCAGGGTTAAGAAGCATCATAAGACTGCATCTTATTATAGAAATGGGGGAAGGAAAGATTTGTCAAAACCTTGCCCACATCTGGCTGGGAACAAATTGTCCTCTAGTTACAGCTCACTAGTCAAACCTATAAGCCTAGCAATGCAGTGAAGGAATGTTCTTTGCCATTAGCTATTTAAAATAAGTACCGTGTGATTTTCTGATAATAGCCTTATAATTAAAATGTCTTATAAATCAAAAATTGTTTTAGTCTTTTTTGTGCTGCTATAACAGAATGCCTGAGACTGGGTAATTTATAAAGAACAAAGATTTATTTCTTACAGTTTTGGAGAGTAGGAAGTCCAAGGTCGAGGGGCCCCCATCTAGTGAGGGCCTTCTTATTGCATCATTCCAGGGCAGAAGGCAAAGGACAAGAGAGCTCATGCACGAAAGAGATAGGGAAAAGGGCTGAATTCATCCTTCTATCAGGAATCCACTCCCGAGATGACTAACCCACTCCCATGATAATGGCATTACTCCATCACCTCTTAAAGGACCCACTTCTCAAAACTGTTGCATTGGAAATTACGTTTCCAACACATGAACTTTGGGGGACACATTCAAATCAGAAATAATAAAACATTAATATTCCTGGGGAAAAATAAGCAATTCACAAAAAGTAGTACAAAAGACCAATTTATAAAGAGGTATACAAATTCTTTAGTAATCAAAGAAACATAAAAAATTATAACGTGATTCATTTGTCCAGCTATCAAAATAGTGAAGGTTACGGACACACACACACACACACACACACATATACCACCATGGAATTCCTTCTCACTCCTTCTGTGTTATTCCAAAGACCACCCCCGGCCCCTTCCCAAAAGGGCAGCACTAGTCTTGAACCACTCATTATGTAACCGGAAATAAAGACTGCAAATACTCAGCTCTAAGCCCAATCACTTCTAGTCTGAGTGCAAGATTGTATACTTGGAGAGAAATTTTCCCAGTTCTGAGAAACTAGATAAAATAATGCCGGGGCTGAGAAAGAGAGGAGGAAGGAAGGAAGGAAGGGGGAAGGAAGAGAGGGAGGCAGGGAGGGAGGGAGAGGAGAAAACAAGCAACCGAGAAAACCAGAACAAAGTTAAGGGGGCAAAACTCCACTTTGCAGGCTGACTTCAACAGAACTGCACCATCACCACCCACCGAATCTTCAAGTCCAGATAAAAAAGGCACAAGTGTACCCTCACCACTATCCTCTTCTAGAAGAGAGCACAAAAAATATCTTGATTCACTACCATTCTCAGTAGAAAGTTGTGTAGTTGTGAGATATGGTGGCAACAGGCACAATCAATAAACAGTCCTGAGAGGTTATAGCTCCTTTACTGAAGTGCTAAAATTCTAAAATTCAAATGTTAAATCTTTAATAATACAATTATAATAACAATTAAATTTTGGATGAAATTTCAGATTTATTCTTGTATTTCTGAAGCTAATTCTATTTTATTGATAGTCAGATTCGGGTTTAACTGTGCCCAAATATTAACTTTAACATGTCACCATTGGACACTCAGTCAAAATGTGTTTTCAGTGCACCGTATTTTAAGGAAATAATTAGATGTATGAACAAGGTTTACGTAAGCATATATTTATCATGATGTCATTTATAAAAACTGGAAAAAAATGGAAACAACTATCTAAAATACTGACATATTGTGATGTCTATGTTTTAGTGGAAGTTATTCTCTTAGAATGTGTTCTAGAGACAACAGACTTATTAGAGATGTAGTAAGTCCCCTTCGCACAAAAAGACCAACTTACACCCAACGTGCCACTTAAGAATGAGGATAGCAGTGAAGACAGTAAATTCTTGAGAGCCAGATGACCATTTTATAACCTGTTCATCAACTTGTCACATGGGGGTGCTATTCACCAATATAATAATAATCTGTACATGAATTCTGAGTATGACTGTAACCCCTTTGTATCTTCACTTAACAGTGAGCCTGCTGGTAGACCAGAGACACTAACCATAAACCCTTCCCTCAGCTTTTTAATTCTGATCTTAGTGTTTGGTAAGTAAATTTTATTAAAATATTTTTTATCATTTCAAACTTAATATTAAAAACTTTCTCCGGAACAAACCATAAAATAAGTACTTTTTTCCCCTACCAGAGGAACCAGCGGCAATTCAGTGAATCAGACGGATCCAGTCACCATCTCAGAGGGACATCTGTGACTCTGAATTGCACATACTCATTCACAGGGTACCCTACCTTGTTCTGGTATATCCAGTGCCCCAACAAATCTCTACAGTTTCTTCAGAGAGAGACAATGGAAAACTAGAAAAACTTTGGAGTCAGAAATATTAAAGAAAAAAGCTTCCCCATGGTGAAACATTCAGTCCAGGTATCAGACTCAGCTGTGTACTTCTGCCTTCTGAGAGACACAGTGCCGAGGACCCGGGAGGTGCTGTACAAAAACCTCAAGGGCCCAGATGTAGTATGCAGTGAGTCTGGGAGATCCAAGCTGAGGAACCTTGTTCTCTCTCACAGACAGTCCTGATGGGACATTATTAAAAGATAAGGAAAAACAAAATCATCTATAACTTGCATCTAATTCCAGGGGTACAGGGGTTACACTGACAGAAAATGGGGTCAGGAAAGAGTATCTCAGATAATATCCCTGCTCTGAATTAGGTCAACTCTCTCTTGTCCTTCAGGCTTCCCTGCATGATGTTCAGGAATTAGAATCTAACAACTTGGATGCTGGCCCTGGCTCTACTACTTATTAGCTATACAAATGTGGCCAAGTCAATTGATGTCTCAGAGCTTTAGTTTTTTCATCTGTGAAGTAGAAATAAAAACAATCACACAAATATAACATGGGGATAAAGTGAAAAAAGATAGGTTTAGAGGGGCAGATTAATACTCAAAGCACATTGGAACCAGCAAGTCCTACCATAGCAGTTCTGCTCTCTTATGGAAATCTCTCTGCCTGGTCCTGACCATCCTAACAGGGCTCAGCCTACTTGGCATACTCCACCCTCAGCCCCAGGCCATTATGATCAATTTGTCATCTTCTCTCTCACTGGCTCCTACCTCACACCACACACAAAAACTAACTCAAAGGGGACCACAGACCTAAATGTAAGAATTAAAATGATAAATCTTAGAAAAAAGCACGGGAGTAAATTTTCAGAATCTTGGGTTAAGCAATGATTTCTTAGATGTGACACTAAAAGCACAAGCAATAAAATGGAACATTGATAAGTTGGACTTCAGCAAAATTAAAATTGTTTGTGTTTCAAAAGACACCATCACTTCAAAGAAAATGAAATAATAACCCATGAATGGGAGAAAACATTTGCAAAGTATATATATCATATATCTAATGATAAGGAACTTTGTACCCAGAATATATAAGAAACTCTTATGACTCAACAATAAAAAGACAAATAACTAAACAGTAGGCAAAGAATTTAAATAGACATTTATTCAAAGAAGATATATGAATGGCTAATAGGCATATGAAAATATACTCACTAGTCATGAGACAAATGCAAATCAAAATCACAAGATACTACTTCACACTGAGTACATGGCTGGTGGGAACGTAATATGATGCTGCCACTTTAGAAAACAGTTTGGCAGCACCTCAAAATGTTAAATGTAGAATTACATATGACCCAGCAATCCCAGTCCTACACATCTACCCATGACACATATGTCCACACAAAAACTTGGACATGAAAGCATGTTCATAACAGCATTGCTTATCATAGCCACAGGTGGAAATAATCCAAATAGATAAACAAAGTGTGGTATATCCAGCAATGGAATATTATTCAGCCATAAAAAGAAATAAGGTATCTACTACTAGTAGGTACTGATACCTACTACAACGTAGATGAAACTTGAAAACGTTATGTGAAAAAGCCAGGCACAAAATGCCCATGTTTTATACTCCCTTTATATGAAATTCCCAGAATAGGCAAATTCATAGAGTCCCAAAGAAGGTAGGTGGCTACCAGAAGCTGTGAGAAGGGGGTAGTGGGGGGGATTGCTTAATAGGTATATGGGGTTTCTTTTGGGGAAAATGTTCTAAAACTAGACAGTGGTAATGGTTGCATAACATTGCATATATATTGAAAGCTACTGAATTACACACTTTAAAATGGTTAAAATGATGAATTTTATGTTTTGTGAATTTTACCTCAATAAAAAAAGACAACCAAAAATTCTAAATGTGATTGTCGTTAATGAGATGAGAAGCTCCAAAAAATAATTAGATTCTTACTATTCCATTGCAAATAATTCCACTAAGAATATGAAGATGGAGTCATCTAATAAAACTTACAGCAGCACAGGAGGTATGCTAACTCAGATTCTAACTAAACATTATAAAAATGCTGACTGTCTGACACACAAGCAAAGGGGAATAGTGAAGATGGCACGGAGCCTTTAAGGAAAGCATTACAAAGTGAAAAGCCAGAATAAAATTAAAGCTTAAAGAAAATGTGAAGTGCAACATAAAGAGCATTTCAGAATAGTTTAAAGAAGAGGGTGGGGTGGGGAAGAGGGTGGATTTACATGGTAAGGAAAATATAATTACTTGGCAGAGAATAAAAAAGAAATAGAGCACCTCAACTCCTGCTTTTATCCTGTATTCTCCATCAAACAGAATAATTTTCTAACTGGGAAAGAAAAAGTGAAGAAATGGAAAATTATGACAGATGAAGAAATACTAACAGAAGACTTAGATGCTTTCAAAATTATCGAGTCTTCCAGGCCATTTAAATTCATTCCCAAAATACAAAAAGAGTTTGCAGGCATGATTGGAGAGGCATTGGGCAAAAACTTCAAAAGCCTAAGGGAAATGAAGGAAATCCCAAACCTATGAACTCGGAGAAGATGGGTTGATACCCAGTAAGTTCCAGAGCAGATTATTAACAGACGACATGTGAGCTGTTAGAAAATAATGCAGTGATCAATATGAGCCAGAATGAGTTCACTGCAGACATTTTTAAAACAAGGTTGCTAAATTCAAGGCATTTCCATGGATTTAAATTGCGTCAAATGTTTGCAAGACATTTGGCATTTTTTTCCTCATATATCATTAGGAAGATAAAAAAATATATCATGTATCATTTATTGAGTAACGTATGTATCACAAGCCCTTTTGTACTATGTATAATAATAGCTAACACCAAGTGCTTAATATGTATGAAAGATTGCTCTAAGTGCTTCACGTGCATTAATTCATTCAATCTTCACTACAACCTCGTGGTGTAGGTACAACGACTAGCGCTTTTTTAAAAATAAGGAAACCAAGGTATAGAGAAATTGACTAACTTGCCCAAGAACACAGAGTTAGTAAGAGGAGAGCTGTCATACAAGTACAGATAAACCCAAAGCCTGCATTCTTAACCACTATGCTTTGTTAACTCTCAATGTTATTTGTAATCCTCACTACAACGCTACAAGTTTGGTATTGCTTTACCCATTTTATAGATGAGGACACTGAGGACTGGCGAGTTGTGGTAGCTACTTAAAACCCAGTAGTATGTAGTAAGTAGTGGGGCTAAGTACCACTACTTAATGTAAGTTCATTTGGCACCAAACCGTATTCTCTTTTCACATTGCTGTTCCACATGATGCCATAGTTGGTGGATCCTCAGCTGAAAGAATGGCCATAGACAAAGATTCATTGTAGAGAAATGTCTCTATCGTTGCCACCACAGGATTTTATCCTTCATCCTGACCTATTATTTTTGTTTATTTATTTTTTTTTATTATTATTTATTTATCTTTTGAAACAGAGTCTCACTCTATTGCCCTGGCTAGAGTGCTGTGGCATCAGCCTAGCTCACAGCAACCTCAAACTCCTGGGCTTAAGCAATTCTACTGCCTCAGCCTCCCAAGTAACTGGGACTACAGGCATGCGCCACCATGCCCGGCTAATTTTTTCTATATATTTTTAGTTGTCCAGCTAATGTCTTTCTATTTTTAGTAGAGACGGAGTTTCGCTCTTTCTCAGGCTGGTCTCGAACTCCTGAGCTCAAACAATCCACCCACCTCGGCCTCCCAGAGTGCTTGCATTACAGGTGTCGAGCCACCGCGCCCGGCCAATCCTGACCTGTTTATTCATCTTCTGTAAAGTCACGTAAAGTATGCCCATCGAATGCATAAATAGCACAATGTTGAGATTGGTAGCTAATATGTTTATATATATCATAAATTAAACATTGAAAATCATCTCAACAAACTGGAAAGATGGACAGAAACTACCAAAATCATATTTAATGGAGATAACTATATATTTATGCAATAGTTTTATAAAAATCAGTTGTGATATGTAGAACAAGTTGGATGATGGATGATGCTAAGTTTGGTTGTCTGTCTTGTGTTTTAATCAGATTATTTGATCTAGATAATAAACGTCCACGCGTATTGTCTCTAGGTGGCAATATGGGCATTATATTGAAAAGATTATAGACAGTTCACTTTGCAGGTAACCCTTTGCAGTGCATATGTGTTGCATTTCTGCTGTCTCTGATGGGCCAGGAATCCTCTTTGATTTCTGCAGTAAATGTAGAGAAATTATAATAATAATAGACTCCTTTGATCAACTAACATATATTCCAAAATCCTCTAACAGAGACCTGTACGAGCTTCTCCTGCAGTAATAATGGTGAAGAACTGGCAAGGTTTGTTGACTATTTTGTGGCTTCAGCTAAGCTGTAAGTTGGACAGTTTTAGGACATGAGATATTTTTTCAAAATTCTAGGAAGGGGGGAGAAGGGACTTCAAGTGGCTAATCTGGAGCGCTTTCTGGCAAACATGTAAAGGAAAGAAACGTGTAGAAATGCCTCAATGATACTATTCTGTTCTTGATAATGTCTTTGAGAACAGGGCTAAGCGGCAAATACATAGGGGAGCAGAGTCCTCAGTACCTGACTGCCAGAAAGGAGAATTTATCACAGTCAACTGCAGTTACTCAACAGGAAGGGCCACCTTACATTGATCCTGGAGGGGGTGCTGTCTCTTTGTTTATACTGAGCTTAGAAATGAAGAACAGAAGAGTATTCACCATGATAAACACGAAGGAAAGTCACAGCTCTCTGCGCATCACAGACTCCCAGCCCAGAGACTCCACCACCCACCTCTGTGCTGTGGGACACAGTGCTCCCCAGGCATCTGCAGCCTGTACCCAAACTCTAAAGTTGAGGCATCATTTCTTATTCTTGTCTTTTCAGATGTGTCTGTCTCTGTCCTTGGACAGACGATGTAAGATTTTTAAGTTTTTAAAGTATAACAGTCTCCCCTTCTAGACCATCTCTGTTCTCTATAGCATCATCTCAAGTATGTTAACCAGACAATACATGATTTTTACTTTGAAAATAGAATGCGCAGGGTATAAAAATCCTGGTTCTCTACTTTTTAACTGGATGATCTTGACCAAGTTACTTACCTTCTCTGTGCCTCAGTTTTTGCTCAACTATAAAAGGGAAACAGTGTTAATCATGGTACCTAACCCTAACTATGGGAATTACATGAGGTAATATATGAGAAGTGCTTGGCACAGTCCCTGGAACATAGTTAGCATTGCAGAGGGCTATCGATTATCAGTATTAGGTTTAGAGGCACCATGAGTTTGCTAATACTCACTCATGAGTTAATACCTCAAATCTATGGAGAAGTAAATGGAATATAAATAATAAGCATCTAATAATAATTTTAGTTTTCAAAGTCTTTCCTAATTACACCCAGCAGTTTGCCTTTTTTAGTAGTATTAAGAAAAGCACAGAATAGCCTTAGGACACATGGTAGAAGGATGACCCTATGGTTTGGTCTATGGTATGGAGATGAATGACTGGTAAGAGACGGTCCTAGGGAAACTCAATGACTTTTTTGGGAAAAAAATGTAGGTTCTAAGCTTCTCATACTTCTCATACAGAGATCCCTAATGGAAACTTGCATTTGTGGAAATTCATGAAACAAAATATCAAACCCAGTTAGGTATAAATCAGTTGTTCTCTACCCCTATGTCTCCAGGGATTCATGTTATTATTCCCAACGCCAGTGGAGTTCTTATATCAAAACATAAGTATTATTGTTATCATCGTTCTTGTTGCTCAACAAAATAAATTGTTCATATTAAGTTATAGCTAAATTCTTTTTTAAAATCAAAGGTTGTTATAATCAAAATACTACCTGCACGTGTCTAAAAAAACAACAATGTTACAAAGGTCTGTTCCATCCTTATCACACCCCATCAAGAAAACAGCGATACCATGTTCTACTTCCACCTTCCAATCTGATTCCATTTTAGTGATTTCTAAATTATATGCTTATGCCCTTGAGTTGTCAATATTAGACATGATCTACTGACTTCCTTCTTTGGTAGCACACCACTACTCTCACCTTCCCAACACAGTTACACCAAAATCTGGAGTTAAATCATAGTCAGTGCATATATTATATGATTATGACCAAATATTGTTACTGTCAGCCAAAATGAGTACCGTGAGTACATTTCCTTTCTAGTACAACTTTTTTTTAGTTAATAATTACCTTGTTTTTTCATTTGCTCTATATCAATTTTCCATTTTTTTCTAAGTCCTTCACCAGATTCT
>RJWJ010049619.1:0-10185 GCA_004363605.1 Indri indri | reverse complement strand
TGTGAGGGGCTTATTATTATTGTTGATGTTGCTGTTTTTAAGCTCCAAACAATAGCTTTCTTGCATGAGGGGGAAGCCCCTCATGGGCAGTGTGGGGTGGTGAAACCAGTACCGTCTTTACTCAGGCAGGTTTGCTTAAAGCAGGGAACTGGAAAATCCCACTCTGGTTTGATCCAGATGTACAACTCTCAGAAGGATGGAGCAGGAGAGAGAAAAAGAGATTCACTGTAGTTCCAATTTTTCTAAAAAATAAAACAACCCCCCCAAAAAACACACTCCCTTTTGGCACCAGGGTAAATCCACCACCTTTGGGCCTCACTTTGCAGGCCACCTCTGTAGCCAACAAGACAGCATGGCAAGCCTCTACCAGGTCAGGAAGGTGCAGGCACTGGGATGCAGGACCAAAGAAGACCCCACCCCACATTGGAGCGCTCAGAGTCTGTGCGGGAGAAACCAGGTAAGCAAGGAATTCCAATACAGTGCAATACATCTTAGAGCAGAGATACATACAAAATCCTGCAGGGCAATGATCATAACAACCAATCTACAGAGCTCTTACTAAGGCCCAGGAACTGTGCTAAGCCCTTTACATAAATCCCTGCATCAGAGCCTTAGAAAAGCCTGGCTTGTCCTGTCTGCCACCACATCCTCAGCACTTGGCACGAAGTCTGGCACACAGTGGGCATGCGAGAAGTATGGACCTGAGGAAAACAACCTTGGGAGACAGGTCTCAGGATCGTCTCAGATGTAGAGTCTGAGGCTGCAAAACGTAAGGTCGCTGGTCCAAGGTCACACAATAAGTAGCAGAGCTGGGAGTCAGGACAGGTCTGGCTCATCCCAGATCTTAACCTCTGTGCCGGCTGGTCAAAGGAAAGGAGGAAATTGCCTTGGGGAAGGGTGTGTGGAAGAAAGCTTTCCAAAGGAGGTGATTCTGGAGCAGGCCCTTGAAGAATGAGCTGGGCAGGCAGCAGATGAGCAGAGAGTCCACAGGTGGGGTGGGGAGCACATCCCATGAGGCTGATCATCCTCTGCATCTGGAGAAGCAGCTGCGGCAGATGCAGCTGGACCAGTCTGGAGAGGCCAGATGGTCACAGGAGAGACTGAGATTCTCGTCGTCCCCCTCTGCTTCCCTTCTGTGGCTCTGGTCTGGAAGGTTCCCATGAATGGTGCGGGAGGTTCTTATGCCTGGGTTTGATTTCTTTTCTAGCTGGAGTCCTGGAGCTTTTGTGTTGGCTGCAAAGTATAATACAGAATTTCCCTCCCAAGCAATTCTTTATCTTTGGCAACCTGCTGGAGCATGATTTTGGCACATGTGTGTGACGTGGCAGGCGCTCAGCTGGTGCGAGCCCAGGACACCCCATGGCTGCCGCACCAGCTGCTCCACCAGGGAAGGTGCCAGGGATCCTGCCAGAGCAGCCAAGCCCATCACCGTTCCTGATGACAGCGTCAGTAACATGCTGTCTTTGATGTCCCCATTTTGCTTTTGGTCTTCCATTGAGAGGAGAGAGAGAGAGAGGGGACAGCCATGTTTGTGTTTTTGTTGTCATTACTCTTGGTGCAGCTGTAGCTCTCTTGGGACAGACGTTGCTTTCTACCTTGAGGTCATGGAAAAGTCACAGGCTTCAGAATGAGGACTCATTTGGATTCCAGTCCCAGATCTCCCAGACTGACTTACTATATGACCTTAAGAAGAGAGGCATTTTAGCCTCTCCTAAGTACCAGTTTCCTCGCCTGCAAAATGGAAATAATAGTAACATGCACCTCAGAGGGATGTTAATAGACAACCCATGCAAAGCCCCATGGTAGCACTGGGCACATAGTAGGTGCTCAATAAATACAAGATCACCTTACATATGTCTTCTCTCCATACTCCCTGAGGGCAAGAGCCATCTTAAATCTTCTTTGTTTTCCCCCATAAAGCCAAGCAGACTGCCTTGTGCAAATCAGGTGCACCATTAAGTATCAGTCGAAGAATTAGTGAGTGAGGAAAATGTGCAAGTGAGTAAGTGAATGAGAGGCAGAGAAGCAGCTCTCAACATTTGCCCATGGAATCCACTGATTCCAGATCTCTCAAATCTTTTCAGCACACGACTGTGGATCCACCCGGCTGGCCGAGTGCTGCAAGCCCCTCCTGACTCTCTAGAAGTCTTTTGGGCACTGAAAGTCTGAGCCCTCTCTTCTTCTAGACCCTTCAGAAGTCTGGGCACTGCCTCAGCTCCTCGCCCCAGCACCAGCCACAAAGCTCCAAGTGTCCTGGCCTGCAGAGAGGGCCCCCATCCCAAGTCTAAACAGAGGGACGTCCACCCCAGACATGGAGAGAGGGGGGTCTCGCTAGAAGACAGATGAATGAGAATTGCTTAAAGAAAGCCCAGAGCTCAATGTATTCACCGATCTGAGTTCTAAAAATCTCTGCCCTTCACCAGTACCTCGGCCCACCCCACGGCCTTCCCAGTCAGAATGTTGGCATCAAGTCATGGGCAAGATGTCTAATTTTAAAATGTCTTTGTTTCCTGGTCCTCAGATATCACCTCCTTAGCCATCTCTCCCTCAACTCCCCCGCCCCTAGTTTGCACAAAACACCGTTTGTGGGAGAGTGTCTCTTAACCCTGGCACCAAACCACAGAGTGAAGTAATTGCACAATTAGAACTTAATTGCTAGATTTAATTTCAGGGTGATTTTTCTTTGCATCTCAATTGTTAAAAATGTGCATTTCCCCGCCTTCAGCCTTCTGATGAGTTCCCCATGTCTCCCCCAGGAAGGGGTGGGCTTGGGGTTGGGGGAGGGAGAGGCAAACACAGCCAGCCAGATTTTGCATCTCAAAGGGAATTTACAAAGTTAACCTGCCCCATAGGTGGCTAGAAGCCAGCCGGGAGGGAGAGATTCACTCTGAGATTTGGTGGCAAAGGGTTTTTCCCTTGAGCCCCGGATTTTCAGTGACCTTCAACAAATGCCTTGCCTGAGCTTGGCAGATGTGTGGCATATCATTGCATTAGCCACCATTCACTGCGGCCATGCAGTGTGCCAGGCACGTGAAAGCCAAGCTGTCCCATCTAAATCTTCAAAATAGCCCTACCACAGGAGGGCAGCTATCTATTTTTTTTTTATACAGAGGAAACTGAGGCTCAGAGACGTTTAGCAACTTATCCAAAGTCATACAGCTAGTGTTAGAGCTGGAATAGGAAGGCAGGAGCTAACTTTTTTCTTTCTGTCTTTTTCTTTTTTTTATAGGCTTTGTTGAGGTATAATTTATATGCCATAAAATTCACCCATTGTAAGGATACAATTCCATGACTTTTATTAAGTTTATAAAGTTATGCAACTCTCACCACAACCCAGTTTTGAAACATTTCCATGACCCCCAAAAGTTTCCTTATTAATTCCTGCTTCCATTCCTAGCCCTAGACAACTACCCATCTACTTTCTGACGCTATAAATTTGCCATCTCTGAACATTCCATATAAATGGGATTGTATAATATGTAGTCATCTTTTGCACCTAACATCTTTCATTTAGCATTACATTTTTCATTCATGTCATAGCATGTATCAGTAGTTCATTTATTTTTGATGCTGAATAGTATTCCATGGAAATATGATCTGAAAGACCAAATGGATGCCTCTTTATCAACTAAGATGGACTAAGGTTAAAAAAATGAAAGTTAATTACCGCTGAGGGTTCAGGGCTCAGAACGCAAAGCAACTTCCTAAATTCCTATAAGAAAAACTACACCCTTGCTAAACTCCCTAAAAATAGAAACTGTTGAAAAATTGTCAGACCCCTCCTAACTCTGATTTGCAACCCAGACAACTACAACTCCGCTTGGACACAGGACTAGCCTTACAAACATTCTTTTCTTATAAGCAACTGCAGACCACAAGCCAATCTCAGCCATCTTACAGAGACTGCACACAAACTGTCTTTGTGTCCTATAGTTCACCTTTTGTCATAAAGAGCCAAATTCCACCTCATTTTAATGCTAAAACTCTGCCCGAAAGTGAACACGGATGTATGTTACGTATGTTTACTCGTTGCACATGCGCTTGACTCCCCTCCATGAATGTATAGATTTTTCCCCAAACCTGCTGAAGAAGTACGACTATTATATAACACAGACCCTGTGAAGCATAAAACCCAACCTGTCCTTTCCCTTTTCGAAGAGAGAGCACCTTGGATCCCTAACAGAGACTGTCATTTCCAGTTTACAAACTGATATCACCGATAAAGCTCTTCTTTCTACTCTTTAGCCATCCTGGTGGTCTTTGGTGACAGAAAGGATATATCACATTTTGTTTATCCATTTTCCAGTGGACAGACATCTGGACTGCTTTTAGTTTGGGGAGGAGCTACTTTTTTCGTCCTCCTCTACCCAAAGGGCCTAGCACAGTAGCCTCTCCAAGAAAGAGACTACCGTGAGTCAATCTGGAAAATAAGAGGATGGGCTCTCTCCCCACTTTTCCTGCTCGAGAGCAAGGAGGCCCTCCACACATCCCGACTCACGATGCCCCCCCCAAGGCCTCTCTAATCTGCCTACACTTCTCAGGCGGCTCTTCTCCCAGCCTCTCAACAGCTGCTGTTGCCAACATTCTCCTTCCAGGCCCTAGAAAGGCAGGACTGGCAGCCCCACAGCCTCCACCATCTCCCCAGGAACCTCCTGAGGACTGACAGTGGGCAGAGGCCCTGCCCTCCTGCTCAGGGACCCAGCCCCATCCTGCCTTCAACACGCATCACTCATGGACACCTCGAGGTGACGGGAGTTTGGGTGCTGCTGACAGCAGAAGCTCCGGGAAGGGGCATTTTTCACCCGGCTCGGGGTTCCTAAAGCAGAACCTCCATGTCTCATCCTTTTCGTGTTTATGGTGAAATCTTGAATGCTAGAGCTTTTGGGGATTTGCTGGATAAAATGTACTCTTTAGGAATTGCACTGCTCATTTGGCCTCCTTTCAATGGTCAATGCTTGGAAAATATCATGCCTTCCCACATTCTCTTATATCCTCCCCATGAGGCAAAGACCTTGTGTGTCTCAGCAAACGAGCACCAGCTTGAGTCTATGCCAGGGGTCTGCAAAGTACAGCCCACCAAATCCAGCCTACCACCTGGTTTTGAACAGCCTGTGAGCCAAGCATGGTTTTTACATTTTTTTATGATTGGGGAGAAAATCAAAAGAAAAATGGTATTTCATGACCCATGAAAATGACATGTAATTCAAATTTCAGTGCTGATAAGTAAAGTGTTATTGGAACATAGCCGTACTCATTTGTTCACACGTTGTACATGGAGTAGCTGTGACAGAGCCTATGTGGCCCTTAAAAGGAAAACGTTGTTAACCCCTGGTCTCTACCATGTCACTTACTTCTTACAGCAACTTTTTATCCCATTTTCTTTCATAACCCACTTTTCCAACCATCTGACAGATGCCTCCATAATAGTCAATACCCCTCCTGTTGAATGGGATTCCAGCTTAAGCCCCTCCATAGTGGCACCGTGCCATACAACATGGTAGGCCCTGCCAGGACATGGATTGACCCAAGCCTTAGCCCATCTCAGTCAGCAGGCAGAACAGCCTAGAGATGAAGTGTGAGCTTTGAATTTAGCCTGCCTGGGTATGAATCCTGGCTTCCCCATTTACCATCTCCACGAGTCTCACTCTCTTCTTTCTCTGGAAATGGGGAATACAATTTGAGCATCATGAATCTGAAAATCTGAAATGCTGCAATGAGCATTTCCTTTAAGCATCATGTTGGTGTTCAAAAGGTTTGTATTTGGAGCATTTTGGATTTCAGCGTTTCAGATTAGGGATGCTGAACCAGTAAGTATAATGCAAATATTCCAAATCCAAAAAAATCCAAAATCTAAAATGCTTCTGGTCCCAAGCATTTCAGGTAAAGGATATGCAACCTGTAATGATAATATCCACAATATCAGATTGATGTAAGGATTAAATAAAAAGATACAGGTAAAGGGATTATCACAGTTTTCATTACATGGTAAATGTTCAATAAATGTTGAGATGTTGCTGTTGGGTTAAGCACATGGGAACATGGTCCCAAAACATGGTGGTGAGTATTGATTCAGGAGCAGCATTTCTTGGAGGTCAATCTCATTTCTTAGTCCTATTCTCTCTTTTATCTACCTTCTCTCTCCTGCCACCCAATTCCCGTCTTTTCCCTAAGTATTATTAACAGCATCACGTATGCTCTTTGCTGCCTCTTAAAACATTGTGTACCTCCATTTCCCAGACTGCGAAAAGGAGATAAAGTCTCCTCCCAATCTACTTGACAGAGCTGCTGAGCAATGAAACCAGGGACAAGGTACACAGAGTCAATTTGCAAAGTATAATACTCTATGAGGCGTTACTCGTGATTTTTAGTATCTTTGAAGCAATGGAGACTCGGAGTGGGTTCTGGATTAAATAAAGGTATGTTCACTTCTGTTACCTGTGAATGTGACCTTATTTGAAAATGGGGTCTTTGCAGATATAATCAAGTTAAGATGAGGTCATACTGGATTAGGATGGGCCCGAAATCCAATGACTGGTGTCCTTATTCGAGAAGAGAATTTGGACACAGGCACAGAGGGAAGAGCACCAGATGACAACAGAGGCAGAAACTAGAATGATGGAGCTGTAGCCGAGGAATGCCAAGGATTGCCAGGAGCCACCAGGAGCCGAAAGGGGCAAGGAAGGTTCCCTAGAGCCTTCAGAGGGACCATGGCCCTGCCCACACCTTGACTGGGGATTTCTGGCCTCCAGGACTGTAAAAAAATAAATTTCTGTTGTTTTAAGCCACTCGGGTTGTGACTATTGGTTACAGCAGCCCTAGGCAGCTGGTATAAAGTGCAAGGTAACTCTTGCTGGTTAAGCCTCCCAGAGTAGTATTCACGCTTCTTGCCCTGACAAGGCCACCTCCTTAACCAGTTCCCCTCGCACACGCCCCCAGACCACATTCTGCCACCAGCATCCCCCTGCTCAGTCTTCTTTCACCCAGCACCATGTCTGCTGCACCATTGCTGGCGTGCAACACAAGGCAGCATGCTACACTATGACCTCACCACGGCAGATGCCAGGTGGCACAGTTGCTAACATGGGCGGGCACTGTGCCAGGGGGTTGTGTTTGAGCAAGCGCCTTCCTTGCTTGTAGCTCTTGTTTAGTTGCAAAGCAGAGAAATGGAAAAGAAACCATTACAATTAGGCATGAGCTTCTGCATGGCACTCAGGTCCCATTGAGCCTTGGTGAAAATGAAAAATTACCTCTGATGTCCCCAGAGCCCAAGCTCATCTGTTATTAATGAAACCCACCCCAAAATAGAGCTTGAAGGAGTGAGACATAGGCCTTTTTTGAAAGAGTAGAAGAAAATATCCACCCAATTTTCCTGGGACTCAGTGCTCCCTGGACAGCTTAGCCACCTCCCTGTCTTTGCCATTCTGTTCCTTTGTCTGAGAATGTCTTTCTCAAGTACTGGATTTGATCCAGCGCAAATGCCTCCTCCCCCATGAAGCCTTCCAGGATTAACTCCAACCAGGGTGGCTTCATGGGCCTATGACCTGTGTAGTCACACAGGCTCAGAACGACCTCATGTTTGGTTTAATTCTCTGCTGTCACCATCTTGAAATTCTTAATCAATTTCAAATTAGCAGCCTCAAATTTTCAATTTGTGCAGGGCCCCCAAAATTATGCGGGTGTCCTAACTCCAGCCAATCAGTTGGAGTGATCTCTCCTCCCTCTGGACCCTCCTAATATGTTATTTATTGGTAAATCTCTTCATTATTTATCAAGCACCAGTTGGGGCGTCAGGCTCTGTTCTAGACAATGTCAATTCAGCAGCAAACAGGACAGTTTCATCCCTGTTCTTATGGAGCTAACAATCTAGTGTGAGGGAGATGCAACAAACCCCTTAAATACAATAAAGGCAGACTAGAAGTCCTCTTACTTTCTTGAAGTAATCATCAGTTTCTACGTGCGTGTTGATGTCTACACACTTGTCATTCCTCCAGTGAAGAACAAAATCCCCAAGCTGGCCTGTGGGGCATGTGCTCTGACACCCCCTTACCCTGCTCTAGGCCTTATCTCATTCTGCTTTCTCTGAATCTCTCCAGACTTCTTTCAGCCCCCTACACGCTCTTGTCATGTGCCTTTGCACATGCGGTTCCTTCCCTCTGCCTAAAACACTCTTCACTTAATAAACCCCGGCGCATATTATTTCAGGTCTCAGCACCAACATTGCCACGTCCAGGGAACCTTCCTGAATCGCCCTGAATCTTCCAATCCCATCCCACTCTAGCAGCCCAACTGCCACTTCACCTGTGTGCATGAATAATGCATTCGTGTGCACCTCCTCCATCAGACTCTCGGCCCTGCTGGGGTGGAGACGTGTGTTTTGCTTCCCATTGTATCTCCAGCTCCCAGCCCTATGCCGGAAACATAGAAAGTGCTTGATTAACAGATGTTGAATTTAGCTGGCAAGAAAGAAGATGGATCCAGGATCCAGTCCCCCAAGGCACTTGGCAATTATTGAATAAGTGATTAAATAAAGGATCACCCATGAAGAAAAGCACCTAGTCTGCTTCCTGTCTCTCCTAGGTTCCTCTAGCCAACTTGCCCTGGCTCACAGAGGTTTGTGCCTCTGGTAATACCACTCGGATGCTCTCCCCCCACCCCCATGTAGAATGTGGAGAAGATAAAGCCCACCCCAAAGCCTGTTCAAAAGCCCCAATAAGGAGGAGGTTTTTTGAACAGATTTTAAAGCCATGAGCTTCAGATATGGCCCAATGGACGTGGTAGGGAATTCTGCAGCCCAGGACTCACTGTTGATACAAACACATACACATACACAAATAGTTCCTCCTCAGAGCTCACTTCCTCTGTTCCATTCATGCCAGCATATTCCAAGTGGAGTTTTCTGTCTACGGGTCTACTCAGAAAAGCATGGCACTTGGAGTCTCATGAAAGCCACCAAAATGGACAACTAGAAAAGCACCTCTAGATGCAATTCCAGTGCCTAGAACGTGTACATGGCACAGATTTGCAGTATGTGTGAATGCAAACCAACTGTTCCTAAAATTGAACAAAAGCAGGGAGGACCTGAATTTCATACACGGGTGCACATAAGCACACTTAAATACACACACGTGTGTGTGTGTGCACAAGTAATTTTCTCCATAGATACTTGTGTGTGTGCTTCCCACCCGCCCATTGGGCCTACCAAAGTCAGCATAATCCTCAAGCCCTGAGATGACAGGGAGATGTGGCAATAGATGCTGAAAATAGACAAGATTTCCAATGGTGAATCTGCTGGAGAATCAAGAATAATGTAGAATAGAGTATTAGACTCATTTTGCTCCCCAACCCCTCCCCCAAAACAAGCGGAACCAAGGTAACTGTGAAGATAGGTTTTAGATCAACCTGAGAGTAGAATGGAATGGCTCAGCTCTTTGGTAGTGAGTTTGACATCCCAGAAGGTAGCCAAGCCCAGGCTAGGCAAATACTCAGAGGAATTCTCGCAGTGGACTTTCAGGATTGAGTAGGAGTACTGGATTCTAAGATCCTATTATTTTAATAAATGTAACACAAACATATCCAGCTTTCTATAAGTTCTATTAGTTTTTTCTCTTATCATAATAAATTGTTAAATATCGACAGTCATCATTCACAGAGACAATGTCTGTGTACCAGGAACCACGTAGATGCTGTACATAAGCCATCTCATTTAAATTTTACCAGAACTCCATAGGATATTTTAGCCCCTTTCTTAAGATGAGAAACTGAGACTTACAGAGAATATCGATGAGAACTTTTCTTGATATCAGTTACAGAGCATCTAGTTCAAACTGCCTTAAAAAAAAAAAAAAAGGAATTTATTGGCTTCCATAACTGAAAAGACCAGAGGTGGTGAAGAGGGGCTTCAGGCTGTGAGTGATCCAGATGCTGAAAATGTGTCAGGAGGACACTGGCTCCATGTCTCTCTGCTCCTCCAGGCCTTGCCATTCTCTGTGTGTCGGCTTCATCTTCAGCTGGCTCAACACACTGAGCCAAAACTGGCCAAAGAAGTTCTTGAGCATAAATCTTCACTCCTTACTATTTTCCAGGGAAAAGGCACATAGTCTTTGCCAGAAGCCCAAGCAATAGTCTCTTTGAGTCTCCTTGGACCACACTGTTAAATTAAGGATCCTGAGAGGAAGTGATTTTTTG
>RJWJ010049618.1:0-10178 GCA_004363605.1 Indri indri | reverse complement strand
TTCTATCACTTTTGATCAGCATATAGTTGTAAGGATTTTTCTCTACAGTAAGAAAGACTATTTCAAGCATAGTGATAAACGGCCATTAACCCTCAGCCTGAGATTCCAGAAGACACGGAGGGTTGGTGGGGGTCCCAGTGGCAGGGGACTGGGAGTACGTGGGTCGGGTCAGGGGTGAGGAGGTGAGTCAGCCGGTGCTCCCCGGAGGAGCCAATTGTTGTCGGTTGGAACTGTGGGACCAAAATGGCGACACTTTTTACCTTTTCAAGGGAAGCCAAGTATATGGATTGTTATGTGAAATTTCCCAAATTTTAGATGGTAGCTCAAATTTTAGAAGAACACTGAGTAGAACAGCAAAATGCATCTGTGGCTGGAGGGCTGCCCATTTGCAGCTCCTGAATGAAGAGTCTCTCTGTGGGTGATACTCAGGTGGCTGGTGAATAGATTTGTTTGGACGCCAAACTAATTCATTTGGTTTTCAATTTTTATTTTTTATTTTTTTTCGGTCCGTATAATGGTCTCTCCCACTACAACATTTAACCTTAACTTTCTAGTGCTTGGTTTCCCTTATTTTTAAAGTGAAAGAGTTGGGTTTTGTTTTCTGTGAGGTCTAAATCTAACTTTTATGATCCACAACTTTAGGATGACTTAAAACTATACAAGAAACAAAAAACTTAGACATTAAAATATTAAAGTAATTTTTATGTAGGAGCAGTTTTACTCTGTATCTTTCTTTTCCTCTTTCTCTCTCTTCTAAGGGCAAATCTCCTTTGCCATAACGCAGAGGGCCCCAAACTTCAGTGTGTGTAAGGCTCAGCTGGGGCTCTTGCCAAATGCAGATCCCCAGGCCCCCAGGATTCTGCTCCGCGTGGTTGACATCTGCGGGTAGCACCCACAGTGACGGATGCTGAGGGTCCGGGGGCACACTCTGAGAATTTGCACTAGGTCTTGTTTGTTGGCACTCAGCATCTGTTTCTGTCAATGTCTGTGTTTCCAAACTCCTCCATCACAGGGATTAGAAGGCTAAAAACGACATGCCTCTGACCCCTTGGCCACTAGGATTCTGGATGCAATTTAGATTCTGACAAGGAGAAGCCATTGAGAGTTTGAAGGTAAAAGGAGGCAAAAGCCATTTTTTGTTTGGCTTTGTGCCGGCAATATATGTGAATGTTGCAGCAGCTGGGCTCATGTTCATTGTTAGCTTCGTGCTGTGGCTTCAGCAGTAGCCATGGAAACAGCAATGGCCTGGCATCTCAGTAGCAGTAATCTTCCTGTCCTTTGGACCGTGGCTGTGGTGGTTTATCATCTGGAGGTCACAACCCATCTCAGTCAGAATAGGCAAAGTTCTGCTGCGGTAACAACCAACCTCAGAATTTTAGGCGGTTGATTTCTCGTTTGTGCGGTGTGCCTTCTGTGGATTGCCTAGGGGCTGTGCTTCGTGTCTCCCCACTCGGGGATCTAGACTGACGGAGCTGCCATCCACTCAGTCTTTGCTGGGTACCATGCCAGAGGCGTGGAGAGTTCCACGAAGATTGTGCTGGCAATTCAGTGCTACGGCCTGGAAATAAAATATGTCATCTACTGTCAAAAATCAATGTCTAGGACTTGTTGCACATCCCACCCAACCACAAAGGGGCTGTGAAGTGTTCCTGGAAGACAGAGAGCTGGAAATACTTGGTGATGAGTACTCATGACTCCCACAGAAGCCTAGAGGCAGCCTTTTCAATTCCATTCAGCTAACTCTTCCAGGGATTTTGCAAACACCTAATCTCTGAATTAAACCTCATTCGTTTCCCACCTAAACTCTAACCAGTAAATAAACATTACCTTATGCTATCTGTGCTATCTTGAATTTGTATTAACTAATACACTATTTTAAATTACATTCTTAAAAATGTTTAATTACAAGCATTTTCACCCATGTAGGCCACCTTAACTCTTTCCACTGGTGAAATGCTATTCTGTGTTCATATAACTATGAGGTATAGACCATCTATCAAAACCCCTGACTTCCAGAGACCCTTCTTCTCTATGACGCCTTCAACCGTCTATTGGGTCAACCCTTCCCTTGACATCACCCCACAGAGATACTCCATACTAACCTGTGCACATAGTATTCCCACTCTTGCTGGCAGCCAGCAGAGGATTAGAGCCAGGGGGTGGCCTCCAGAGCTAGCTTGGCTGGTTTTGAATCTCAACTCTACCGTTTCCTGGTGGTATAAACCAGGGAAAGTTCTTGACCTCTCCAAGTCTCTTTTTTTCCCCCCTCATTTGTAAACTAAAGACAATCATTTCTATCTAACAGAGTTGTTTTGAGCTTAAAGCTTTTAGAATAACTGGTACATGTTCAATACATTTTAGGCAATTATTTATTTTTCAGTATATCCCAAAGTGTGAGACATACACAGTATCATAGAATTTTTTGTGACATACAGTGTACCATTAGATAGTGTTTAATTAATCTTTTTTTTTTAAGAGACAGAGTCTTTTTTATTATTTTTATTTTAGGATATTATGAGGGTACAAACATTTTGGTTACATTTTATGTGTTTGTCTCACCCAAGCAAGGATTAGAGGCGTGCCCTTCCCCTCTACAGTGCTCATCAGGTCCATTAGTTGTGAATTTACCCCTCTAACCCACTAATTCCTGGAGAATATTACTACTGTGTGAACACCATAGTGTTGACCAGTCAGTGCCAATTTGATGGCGAGTACAGGTGGAGCCTATTCTTCCAATCTTGTGATACCTCACTTCAGATAATGGGCTCAAGCTCTATCCAGGAAAATACAAGAGGTGCTAGATCACTGTCGTTTCTTATTATTGAGTAATATTCCATTGTATACATACACCAAATTTTAATCTACTCATGAATTGGTGGGCACTTGGGTCGTTTCCACATCCTTGCAATAGTGAATTATGCTGCCATAAACATTCGGGTGCAGATGTCTTTATTATAGAATGTCTTTTGTTCTTTTGGGTAGATGCCTAATAGTGCTATTGCTGGATCAAATGGTATTTATATTTTTAGCTCTTTGAGGTATCTCCAGATTCTTTTCCACAGAGGTTGCACTAATTTGCAGTCCCACCAGCATCTCCACATCCTGTCTCTCCACATCCTCACCAGCATTTGTTGTTTTGGGATTTTTCGATAGAGGCCAATCTCACTGGGGTTAAGTGATATCTCATTGTGGTTTTGATTTGCATTTCTCTAATGATTAGAGATGTTGAGCACTTTTTTATATGTTTGCTGGCCATTATTCTGTCTTCTTTTGAAAAGTTTCTGTTCATTTTGTTTGCCTATTTATTGATGGGGTTGTTTGATTTTTTTCTTGTTGATTTTTTTAAGTTCTAGATATATTCTTGTTATCAGCCCTTTATCAGATGTGTAGAGAGCAAATATTTTCTCTCATTCTGTAGGCTATCTGTTCGCTCTAACGACAGTTTCCTTGGCTGTGCAAAAGCTTTTTAATTTGATCAGATCCCATTTATTTATTTTTGTTGCTGCCGTGATTGCTTTGGGGGTCTTCTTCAAAAATCTTTGCCTAGGCCGATGTCTGAAAGGGTCTTTCCAACATCTTCTAGAATTCTTAAGGCTTCATGCCTTAGATTTAAGTCTGTTATCCATATTGAATAGATTTTTGTGAGAGGTGAGAGGTGGGGATCCAGTTTCAATCTTCTGCATATAGCTATCCAGTTTTCCCAGCACCATTTATTGAAAAGAGATTCTTTTCCCCAGTGTATATTTTTGTCTGTTTTGTCAAAGATTAGATTACCATATGTGGATGGTTTCATCTCTGGATTCTCAGTCCTGTTCCAAAGGTCCATGAAGAGACAGAGTCTTGCCCTGTTACCCAGGCTGGAGTGCAGTGGCATGATCATAGCTCACTGTAACCTCAAACTCTAAGATCTCAAAGATCTTAGAACTCTAAGAACTCAACTCTAAGAACTCAACTCTAAGAACTCAAAGATCTTCTTGCCTTAGCCTCCTGAGTAGCTGGGACCATAGGTGCATGACACCATTCCTGGATAAATTTTTTAAAAATATTTTTTGTAGAGATGGGATCTTGCTGTGATCCCCAAGCTGGTCTTAAACTCCTGGCTTCAAGCAATCCTCCCACCTCAGCCTCCCAAGGTGCTGGGATTATAGGCATGAGCCATGAGCCTGGCCTTATCTTTTAATCTTCCAAGGACAAAGTCTTGATTAGTTACTAGTATCTCTTCATATCTTTTTTATACTCACTAATAGGAGTTGTATGAATGACTGACTGAAGCTCGAACAGCCCTGAGCCAGTCCATTAGCAGACTCTGCATTCACTCAATTGTTACCACAATTATGTAGCTGCCTCACTGAAGAGCTCATTTATACCCATCCAAAATAGTCTGGGTCTGCCATTTTCTCTATGAAAGAGGGCTCAATTGTGTGACTGTTGACCTAGAAGCACCTTTTGAGGATGACACTTAGGTTAATAGGTCTTGCTGAATTTTTCTTTTTTGCCCCTAGACACATCCTGACCAAATCGAATCAACCTCTTCCTCTTCTATTTCTCAGTTCCCATTCTCTACTATTTCTGTTGGTGGTGTCACCTTTTCACTGGGTAGCTTTCATTTAATTTATTGAGAATGGCTGCCTGGAGAACTGTGAGAAAGGTTTCTGGGGTCTGAGATGAGCAGTGTGGAAATCGGTTATTACTGTCGACCTTGGGTGCGGGGTGGGCAGGAGATGGCCAACTTGATCAACCTGTAGCTACAACCAAGCTGGATTGCTTGCTGTCCTTGCAGACATCTGTCCCTTTTCTCTGACTTATTCCCTCCATGTTGTCTCCCCAGGCTGTATTTCTTCGCTTCTCCACCAATCCAAGTTCTACCCCCTCTTAAGACACATTGAAAACTCTTTCTGGACTCATCATGGTAAATCCAGGGTCTTAGTCATTTTTGTTTCCCACATAATGTTGAGTCCATAATTGCTTAAAAAATATTTGCTCAATGAATAAAAGAATATGCCTTCTTCTGTTGCCTGGGCAGCCTAGATTTTTAAAAAAACTTTATGGATCTGTCTTATTTTCAAAATTAGGTTGGGTCCTATTGAGGACAGGGATGAACCAGGCCCTAAACTCATTTGTATACACTTCATTGTCTTCCCATAGAGACTTAAACAATGGCGCTTCAGTTTGAGAATTTTTGTCCTTCTGGTGGTTGGCACACCAGGGAGGGCCTAGGGATCCCTGTACTTCCCAGACTGTTACTGATGATGATGTTCAGAGACCTTTGACTCCCTAGGAAGGAGTGAGGATAAGTGAAGTTGGATGACTGCCTGACAAATAGCCTCCTGTCTGCCCGTCCCCCTGACCTAGGTACCAACTCTCGTTCTTCAAGTCTCAGCTTGTCTGTTACACCTCCTCAGAGAAGCCTTCTTTCTCTCACCTGGGTAACTCCAGCTCTCCTCTAATGGCACTGATAACTTACTACTTTGTGTTTCTTTAGACAGTCACCATCTCTTTCTTCTGTTGGCCTGGAAACCCCAGAGGTCCCTGGCTGCCTTCGCTCTTTATTGGATCCCCACAACTCAGGGGTCCTTGGCACACAGCAGACGTGGAATAGATAATGTCTGGACGAAGGAATGACACCCTGTGCATTAACTCTTAACTAAATTCTGATTAATTAATTCCTGTAATTTACCATCGTCACTATCACAACTTGGATTACAACTTGAATATGTCAGGACAGGTCAAACACTTAGCAAGGTGGGGGAGTGTGGAGTCAGCTATCTCTAAATAAGTATATGCTCTAGATTATAGTCACCTTAAACTCAATACTAAATTTTTATTCATTTCTTTAAATTTTACACAATACCGAATCTAACTTCATTTTTGGGGGCTGTGGGGGGTACGGCAGAGGCCCCTCTGTGCCGTCCAAGAGCTCAGGCTCATCATTCGTGTACCATCACATACTTTGGCTGTGAGAAAGGACCAAGCAACACGAGGACAGCTTAGGCCTGCCAGAAGCAACTCCAGCCACACATTTTAAAGAGAACAATTCTCTTCCTTTGTAATACCAGAGTGACTTCAGGACCATAGTTTTCAAGGTACTATTTCACTTTGATGTTAGCTCTAAGCCACCGACTAATACGACTTGGACCTATGGGTGAGAATTTTGCTCTTTAAAAAAAAAAAACAAAAACCCTTTGTATACAGAGAGGTACAAAGAATTAATTGCCATGTCAGCCTTCATTTTCTGCATAGTTACACTGGGCTAATATTTAGACTTCAGCTGTATTTTTGATGCAAACAATACGCAGGTGTACTTGTGTCCTTTCTAAATTACAAGGTTTGAATCTGCACGTTAACCTCAGGAGGACCTCAGATCTGTCTTTCCTACATGTGGGATGGTAGGCGAGTCCTCACAGCAGAAGATCTCGCGAGTGCAGAGCCGCGGCGCCTGCTCGGGCCACGGTGGAATCTGGAAAATGACAGGGAGGAGCTGGCATAAGGGCACCGGTTTTGCTCTAGGGCAGGGATCCCCTCTCCCTTGCCCCAGCAGCCAAGCTGACCCACTGGTATCAAGGGTAGCTCACGAGTAGCCTTGGCATTCTTGGTGCCATTCCTCAGAGGCGTTGGGCTCCTATGTTGAATGTCTCTAGTTCTACCCTCTCCCGTGACCCCTCATCACAAATTCATCCAAAGTGAGTCTATTTTTATCATCCACCTGTATCATCTCTGCTGGCCAGAGTGGTAGTTGTTAAAAAATAATGCTAATTATAGCAATAATAATAGCTGTCATTTATGGGCCATCTGCTACGTAAGTTGCTAAGGGCTTTGCGTGCATTGTCTCATTTATTCTTCACAACAATCCTGTTGTCATAGATGCTTTTAGTTTTGAGGAGTGTTGCCTTCGTATCTTCATGCATCTCTCTGTGGAGAGGAGGAACTCAGATAGTGCCCTGCCTCCGGGGGTGCCCTGCCTTCCCTATCCCTGCCTCCAGCAGATGGGGCAGCCTGCCAGACACTCGTGTTGGGTTCTTTTGAGCAGGAGCCAAGAGACAAAGGGCAGAGGCAGGGGGATGCAAGGGTCCGTCTGTGCTGCTGGCAGCAGCGTCCAGACAGATAGTCTTACTGCTCTGGCTTCGGGGCACTCATGGCTCCTGCTGGCTTTCCATGTGTGCACATCTATGTTCTGTAGATTCTAACGAGTTCCTCTTTTGCTTGAACTCTGTTGCTTGCAATCAAGTACCCTATCACATCTATGAATCGGGGACTGTTATCATCTCTATCGTGCAAGAGAAAAGACTGAAACTCAGATCAATTCTGTAACTTGACCAAGGTCACATAGGAGTATGTTGCAGGGCTGGCGCTCAACCTACAGATGTCAGATACCAGATTTGTTCCTCCCACTGGCCTCTGCCAAGTACAGGGACTCAGCTCTGCTTGCTCGGTCCAGCAGATGTGGTCGCAGCAGCTGAGGAAGACGACAGGGGCAGCCTAGTCCTCAGAAAAGACGCCCGATTGGGTTTTCTCCCCGTTTAATAAGATAAGAGCTGCCTTGATTTTCTTTACCCAGGTTGATCTATTTTCCTTTCTTTAACCCTCTTTTCCCCTTTTAATGCACCAAAGGATTGCAAACCACGAGTGATTTTTAATTAAACAATGTTTTGTTTCTTGCAATCTAAACCTCCAATTAAAAACAAGAAACCACAACTACATAAAACTTCATCACTTGAGCCCTGAGACAGGAAACAGCCATAAAACAGTGACATGCTGGAGACAAATTACACGCATTTATCAGTAAATGGAGCTTTGTATGCTAATGGGCTTAGCTTGGGAATTCCAGGCCTGGCTGCGTCAGGCTGGTTAAAAGCTCAATTTATTAACAGGAGCCCCTGAAGGATGGACTTGCTACATCTAACCCTGCCGTGCGTCCCACAGGAGCAGCTGCATGTGTGCACTTACCTCTGGGAGGAATTCTGGAGAAATGTGGTCGGGAGGGGCTGGGATTGAGTGGAGACTCCGGGGAAAACAGGACCACACTGACCCAACCAAGGAACGGTAGCCTAAGACTAGCACATGCTAAACTCCTGGGATGTGTCAGTAACTGTTCCAAAAGCTTTATATATATATTTTTTTTTTGTCATTTGGTCCTCAAGGAAACTTTTCGATATAGGCAGTATTAATCCCACATCATAGGTGAGGAAATTGGGATTCAGAAGGGTCAGCTGCTGAAGATTATATACGAAGGAATAACTGGGAGAGGAACCCAGTTTTGACTCCAGAGCTATATCCTGTGGTCTTGGCAGTTGCTTTATCTTGTTGGACCTGTTTCCGAGGTAGAGGGTCTAATAGTCAAAGGACTCATGCACATGGGCTTTGAAAGTACACACCTGGTATCAAACCTCTTCCTCTTACTGCTGTGTATCATCTGACAACCTCTCTGAGAATCAGTTTCTGTTCGTTATATGGGATTTTATTTAATAAGTTGTCATAAGACGTAATGATATTGTAACAATATCTGGCACAATGTGAAATGCATGTTGACAACCAGTGGTTGTTGCTATTATTTTTCTATTTTATGTGTTGGTTATTTATATGTTACTTACCTTGCCTTTTGGGGTTGTGCATTTCTTATGTTTATTTCCCTTTGTATATCTAAAGGACTGCAGGGCTTCCTTTTCTAGCTCCAAATTCTTCTAACTGTTGTCCTAATTCACAGGCATTTATAGTGCCCTCCTGTGTTCATGTCGCCCTGCTGACAGGAAAGCACATGGGAATGGACTGTATCATGACTTTTTTTTTCATTGCATGTAATAGAAAATATAATTCAAACAAATTTAAACAAAAATTGATGTTTACGCTAGAGAAACATAAATAATGAAAAGTTCAAGAGTGGATTTAGCTTCAGACTCTGAGTGATCTGGGTACAAAGAGTATAATCAGCACCTGGCTTCTCTCTCTCGTGTGGCTTTTCTTGCCCTGTGTTACTTCAATTCTTAGATGAGCTCTCTTTCAGGTGGCAAGATAGCCGCAGTTCTAATTCTGCATCAACTCAGGTTCGTGTGCTGGGAAAATGTGAGCGCACTCTCAAAGGTCCCGGAATTCACTCCTGGTCATGTACAGAGTGAAAAAGTGTGTTTGGGTATGGCCAAAAGGCCATTTTCTAAAGAGACTAGTCTGGGTAGAAGGAAGCCAGAGGCTATTCATCAAGACAGTGGGAGAAAGATCTTGAAGGCATTTCAGAGATTTTGAGGCTGCCACTCCCATCACAGGCCCAGAGCTCCAGGACAGAATGGTTTTGAGGGAACAGGTGGCCCAGGGTGCTCTCCATGGGCTCACTGCCCAGGGCCACCTCAGATCTCTGTTTCTCTGCATCCTGGAACAACACTCCTTAGCTATCCCAGCTGTGGCCTAAGCAACCCCAGGTGTGGCTTGACCCACTGCTCTGGAAGGTACAAATTGCAAATCTTGGCAGTGTCCATATAGTGTTAATTCTGTAGGCACAGAGAATGCAAGAGCTTTAGGTGCATGGCTTCCTCCACCTAAATTTCACAGGATGTCTCAGACAGCCTGGGGGGCCCAGGCAGAGACTTGTCGTAGGGTGGAGGCACTGCAGTGAACCTCCACTAGGATAATGCTTAGTGGAGCCATGGGAGCAGGATTGGTACCAAGACCCTTGAACTGTAGAGCTACCAGTGAGTGATGCCAGCCTAGGAGAGCTTCAAACATGACAGTCCAATCGGTGAGAGCTGAAATGTGGGCTGAGCCCAGCAAAACCATAGGGGTGGGGCTGCCCAGTGGATTGGCGTCCCAAACCTCTCAGTGTGTCTAGGAGGTGGCAACTGGAGTGAAAGATTATTCTGGAACTTTAAGATTTTATGTTGTTTGCCCTGTTGCATTTTGGACTTACTTGGACCAGCTAAAATTTTGCCTATTTTTTCCTTTTGGAATGGGAATGTCTATCTTATGTCTGTTTTGTAAGGTTTTTGGATGGGCGGCGGCAGAGAAAGAAAGACGAGCAGAGTGTAAAGGGCAAGCAACAAGCAACAAGGCTTTGTTGGGGGAGGAGGAAAGAGAGTGCTCCCGGGCGAGGTTCACTGGTCCTGAGAGAGGGGGCCAGAGAAATCTCGCACCCGGAAATGTTAAGCGGACTTATAAAGGTTTTAGAGTTAGGGGATGGGGGTTTTTCTTCCGTG
>RJWJ010049617.1:0-10174 GCA_004363605.1 Indri indri | reverse complement strand
ATTTGCAAAAATGACTTAAGTTTTTGTGACTATGGCCATAAAGGAGGCAGGTACAGAATACTACATAGGAACAAAATAAATGCTCCCATTCTTTTTAGAATTAGGTCTGTATTTGGCTGGTGTGGCATTTTCCAATGTGTGAATTTATGGAATATTGGTCCTATGAAATGTTCATTAAAAAAAAAAATTCTAGTCACTTCGTTATGCTATCAAATATTATTCATTCTATTTAATTAACTATATTTTTTTAACCCATTAACCATCCCCACTTTATCCCCTTCTCCCTGCTACCCTCCCAGCCTCTGGTAACCATCATTCTACTCTCCGTCTCCATGAGATCAATTGTTTAAACATTTAGCTCCCACATGTGAGTGAGAACATGCGAGATTTGTCATCCTGTGCTTGGCTTATTTCACTTAAATAGTCACTTCAGTTCCAGAGTGACTATAATCAACAGTAAGGGTATATTTTTAAATAACTAAAAGAGTAGAACTGAAATGTTCTTAACACAAAGAAATGATAAATGCCTGAGGTGATGGATACCCCAATTATGCTGATTTGATTGTATGCCTGTATCAAAACATCACATGTACCCTATAATGATATACAGCTATTATATGCCCATAATAATTGAAAATAAAAAAGTTTTTAAAATTCTATTATCAAATAAGTTTGAGAAGTGTTGCAACATGCATTTCTCCCTTGGAATATGATAATGCACACAAGCAAATTCAACGCTCTGAGAAGTTCTGTAGTGAGGAAATGTTTATCTTTATTTTACACTCAGAGCTACCCACTGTAAGGACAAATAAACATTTCAAAAGAGGCTAATTCTTCCTATCTAAAATAAGGGAAGAGAGGCTTTCTCCCGCCCTTTTCTTAGAGCATGTCCTTTAGAAAACTTATCATTGTAAAAATAACATTTTCTCCTCTCTTTAAAATGTACATAAATCTTTCTGAGACCTAGAGAGGTCCTTTGTCAGCTTTGTGACCCAGAGATGTTTTTCTTAAGGACCTGGGAGCCATTTTTTAAAATATAAACACCAAGGAGGACAGTGCCCCTATCTTCCAGTCCCTGTGGGAAGTAGGAGCTTAACTTCAGAGGGCACCTTGCTCCAGTTTGCAAAGCTACTGTAAGGCTGGTGGTGGGCATCCCTCCCCTCCCTAAAGAAAAGGAGGAACCCATGAATCCTGCCCTAGACTGTAACAAAGAACTCTCCACTTTGCTGGCCAAAAGTTCGCACCGAAGAAAAACCCCCATCCCCAACTCTAAAACCTTTATAAGCCCACTCAACACTTCCAGGTGCGCGACTTCTCTGGCCCCCTCTCTCCAGACCAGTGAACCTTGCCTGGGAGCTCTCTCTTTCCACCTCCCCCAGTAAAGCCTCATTGCTTGCCCTTTACATTCTGCTTGTCTTTCCTTCTCTGCTGCCACGCATCCAAAAACCTTACAGCTACCTCTTGTTATAAAGATATGAAGTTTGTTTTTCCTCTGGTTAAAGCCAATAGGCCAACACAGATGGTCACCCCAATTACCACACTATGTTTGACAAAAGGTGCTGTCAAGTCCTCTTCCTTGAGGACTAGTTATTATTTATCTTGAAAACATATAAGTAGTGTGTTGTGAATGCTTGGCTATACAAAGGGGTGAGATTCCTTTTTGTCTTTGAAACATCTTAGTGGACTGCCTGGGATGTACATCACATTTTGATTCAATAACAAAAGTGTTTTCTTTTTCTATACCTTTGTGGAAAAGATTTCTGTGTTGGGAGATTTTGTTTTAATTACATTTCCCCAACACCACTCATAGGAACCAATCCTCCCTGCCCCCACCTTTGTTGGAACACCAATTAAAATTGTTGTGCATTTTGGGAAACAATGGTTTACAGTATTCTATTTAAGGTTTTTTAGAATGACTCCAAATATTTTAAGATCCCAATTACCGTAAGAATGGAAATTAAGAAAGTTTGCCTGAAAAACAGACAAAGAACTAAAGTTTTTTAAGGCATCGGAGAAGCCTTTCTCATTTGGGCTGCCTCATATGAACCACGGAACACACAAAAAAACGATTTCTCAATTCTCTCAAGGATGCTACACAACCAGGACCATCCTACATATACAGAGAGAACTTTATTGACTACCAGCGATTTTTTTTTAGGGCATTAGGCTTAATTCTCTCATGAAAATCCAGTTAAGAAGGATGGGCTAATCACTGCCATCGGTAAGAACAGAGCAATCTATATGCTGATGACTACTCTTCCGAACTTCAAACTCATAAATGCAATTGCTGACTTGACGTTTCCACTTGATGCCTAATAAAAATCCCAACTCGATATGCCCAGCACTAATTTTAATCTTTCCCTGAAAACCTGCTCCTCAAACTGTCTCAGCCAATGGCCACTCCATTCCTCTGGTTGTCAGGTCAGAAAAACCTTGGAGTCATCTGTGACCCCTATGTTTCACCTGTAATAAGGAAATCTCCTTGGCTCTACATTCTAAACACGTCCAGAACTGGCCACCCCCCCAACTCTCTCCACTGCTGTCACTCAAGAGTGAGAAACCATCCTCTCTTGCTTGTTATTCCAACAATCTTTTTAAATTTTATTTTAAATTAACAAGCTTTATTTTTTAGAGCAGTTTCAGGTTTACAGAAAATCTAGTAAGTAGTGCAAAGCATTCCCATATGCCTCTTCTTCTCAACCTTCCACAATTTCCCCTATTATTAACATCTTACATTTCTATAGCACATTTGTTACAACTGATGAGCCAATATTGATATGTCGCTATTAACTAAAGTCCAAGTTTATATTAGGGTTCACTCTTTGTGTAGTTCTATGGGTTTTGGTAACTGCATAATGCCATGCACCCCTCTAACAGTATTATACAGAATACTTTCACTGCTATAAAAATCCCCTGTCATCTACCTATTCATTTCATTTTTTTTTTTTTTTGCATCATTCTCTGTTTTCTTTTAGTGAGCTGATGCATTTGACAAGAAAAAGCCCTTACATTATGACCTATCCTGCTTGCAGTGAAAACGTGAGTCCTCACCTATTAGTAGCTTATAAGGCCTAGTAAAATACCTGTTCTTTTTAATTATTTTTTATTTCAAAATATTATGGGGGTACAAATGTTTTTGATTACATGTATTGATTTTGTCCAACAGTCTTTTATTAGTCTCTCTGCTTTTACCATTGGTCACTCCCTTGTCCGGTCATCCAGCCAAAATGGTCCTTTTAACAGTTCTCTCTCTGACCTCATCCAGGTGCACTCTCCTCCCTTCTGTTCAAATACACCAGGCACCTCCCACTGCAGGGTCTCTGCATTCACTGCTCCCTCTGTCTGGAACATTGTCCCACAGGCTGTGTTTCTCACCTTCAAGTCTTTGCCCCAGTGTCAGCTTCTCAGTGAGGCTACCTTGACCGCCTTGTTTAAAACCCAACCCATTCCCCATTCCTCGGTGCTCCTGCTCCCCTCAGCCTACTGTTTTCTTCCCATAGTACTTATTTCTTTCTACTATACTAGAAATCTTATTTATCTGTTATGTTTATTGCTATTTTCTGACTCTTCTCTTCCCCTTCTCAAATATTCATACCATGAAGGTAGAAATCTTTATATCCCAAGTGTCTGTAGAGTTCCTGGCATATAGAAGTAGTCCATGAATATTTGAACAGGTTAAACAAATGGAGTTTGAAACCAGCAGCAGGTGAGATTAAGGTCCAACACATGGAAAAAAAAAATCCCAATAGGCTGGTTGTCAGGCTCATTTTACAGGTTAATGAGCAAAGTCAAAAAATCCTGTCCTAAGAAATCATAAGCCTGGAGTATATTCCTGAACAGTCTAGAACAGACAGGGGAAGCCAACCTGGAGGTGGACTAATGAAGCAGACAGTTGGTAGATTCAGAGAGCTCTACTGTCCTGTTAAATTATTTGGAGGAAGGGAAGAAAAAAACCCGAGAGCTATGCTTTATTTAAAAAAAATATGAGAGCAATCTACTGATTAGGAGTTTGATTAACCCTCCCTAAATGAAAACTGAGGTCATAAATCACTACTGACAAAATGGTGTTGTTAAATAATTTAAATTTTGACATTACCTTTTAGGCTTACAGGTGATAACTTCAATTTCTTGACCCAAAACAGAAGGAACAATTGAGATATGCTTGATTCTCTCACTTCATAATCAAAAGTGATGGTTAGTTAATTGCAAAAGTTGGCTAAGGTAGGAAAGTGACAATTAATACTTTGTACATTTCATTTTAACGTAAAACAGAGGAATCATCTTTTGAAGGAGCATCAAGGCCTTCTCTCGGAGTGTGGGTCTGGTGATCGGTGCTCCTTATTTTCTTCCTTGCTAAGTCAAACCCCAGCTTCCATCAACTACAAATTCCAGTTTCGTATCTTAAAAATAAAACCTTAGACACTTGTGAAGAATTTTTAGTAGAGATTCCTTTTGACTTTTTAAATCTAAAGTTTCTGTACTATAATTCACATTTACGCAATTAGTCTTTTAAAAAGTGATTCTGTAAGTATGTTTTGAAGTAATTTGGGGGGTAATTTTAGAATATAGAGTGGCCACATTTTATCTTCAAACCTTCTAGAATCAATTTTTTCTTCAATCTTTTAGAACTGTCCTGCCCATGCCCACTTTGATAGAATTTTTTTACAATTTTGCCTGTATTGAGTCTTTCCAAAGAATTGACTTAATTTTCATAGAAACTACTCTTTTATTTTGTACTTATATTGCTAAAACTTATTACTTAATTAAAGTACATAACTATACTGAGAATACTATTGGCACAAATAATCTGGGGACAAACACTACCACTTCTTGATAAGTAGACAACACACCTGGTGGAAACTGAAATACACAGTGATCAAGAGCATACCATACTGGCCACACATATTTCATGTACCTTGAGCCATATTCAGGGCTTTTTGTTGAGGGCATCATGAGCATGCCATTTGTGTTTTCCAAACAACGGTGAATTTTCCAATTCTCTGACACCACCTGGGTGTCCAACAACTCAATTCAATTTTGACACTAATTACTTGGAATTAGTGCAGACCCCACAAGTTAAGGGATCAGTCCCACAACATTACCATTACTTTAGATGATAGTCTCAAGTCCTGGGTCCCTTGGCTATTTGCATTTCTGTCTGACTTGGTTACAAATTCAGGGTTTCTCATAACCTGCCTCTCGGGTTCAATAATTTACTAGAATGACTCATAGAATCAGGAAAATGCTACGCTGTTGGTGTTCACCAACCCGGAAGCACTCTTAACTTCATTGTTCCAGCGTTTTTAATTGATGTTCCATTTTGGAGGCATGATTGCTGAAATAATTGGTCATTGGTGATTTAAGTCAATCACCAGCCCTCTTCCCGGTCCTGGACATCAAGCAGTGGGGCTGAAAGTATTAACCCTCTAATCACGTGGTTGCCTTTTCCAGGTCCACCCCCGAGAGTCATCTCATTAGCAGACAAAAAGACACTCCTAATACGCAGGACATTCTGACAGTTTTAGGAGCTTTATGTGGGGGTGGGGAGAAAAAAGACTGAAAGTATTTTTTATTGTACCACAAATTGTTAGGGTATTGTAGTCAACATATTTCTTTATTTGCTTCCCCTTCTGGATTGTGAACTCCTTGAGGGCAACTTCTTATATCTGTTTTTCTTTTTCCCTCCTGATGCACAAGGCAGATACTCAAAATTTTTTAATAAAAGTGTGACTGCCTAAATTAAACAAGCAAATTGCATTTTATTAGTCTATAGCATTGCTCATCAATACAAATAAGATAGAACTAGACATTTCAGCAGAAGTGGAACTATCATAAATTATGATAATATGTAAATTGTGATAATTCACATGCCAAAATTCTGAACAACAAAATGAAAATGCATAGAGAAAAGCATTAGCTATAAATTTTATTTAATCCTGCAAGAGGCTGAAAAGGTTGGAGCTGCATGCATAGCTTAACCTGACCTTACAACTCATCAAGTTTGAAAAAGCTGGGACATAGGAGCAGAAGGGACATTGTGAAGCACATTAAAAATTACCCCATCTTCAGTCTACTTGGGTCTGATTCTGTAATCAATGGGAAATTTTCCTGTACAAAGGCTGGAGGATACAGTATATCACATTCAACTGTTTCCAATAAGGTTATTTATTGCTATTCAATTCACATTTCCCTCAGGTTTTGGCAAGATTATAGAATTTATTCTCCTGTGTAGTAGCCAGCCAAGTAAATCACATTGCACACTTCCACATTGCCACACATTTTTCTTACCCAGCATCAGTGGCTTTATTTCTTTGTCCCTTGGAGCATCTTAAAACTTCGCTGTACAAGCTGCCCTTTTATAATCCTGCAATTTAGTATTATTGTTTCCTTCCACACATTTTCTTAATAAAAAAATGTTGAAGGAAAAAAGTAGAGCAAGTCAGGTAGTTTTCAACAATAAAGCCAGAGACAACGTGATAAATATTACGGACAAAACATTTTTCCTTGTAGACAAAAAGTACCAGTTGATATTAAAACAAGAAATAACACTATCTCTACTACAGGGTCTCAAAGCACTTCATTAGACATAGAGAAGCATAAAGAGCTGCATTAGAGCAGCCAGTGGACTCCCCTAAGGACAGTCACAGTGAAATCGGCCCACTCTCCCTGCTTGATGCCACGCATTCTTAGTGAGGAGCCCAAACTCCTGAGGTCTGCTCAGGTTATGCTGCACTAGAACTCACTCGGTGGTGCATGCTCTCTTTCTCTCTTTTTTTTTACTGACTTTGGTAGGCAGCCCTTTGGTAGGAGAAAAGACCCAACCATTCATTCTTCTTTTACTTGTTTCCAATTTCCAACGGAAAAAAAAAATTGGTGATAATATTATACCATATCATACTATAATATATTATACTATTACTATACTATATTGTACTATTCTATAGTATTACTATTCTGTACCGTTAATGAACCTTACTATTGTATATTTACACCTTTCTGTTTGACATGTAGTATACTGTAGTGTACTCTACTACTCTATGTTATACTATACTGCACTATGTAATTCTGGAAGGGGAGTTTGTGAATATATCTACTTTAGTGATAGAGGTATGAGTGATTTATCTTTGAACCACAATGTATAGCATGCCAAAGTATGGTTACTATGAATTGTAGGTCAAAAATACTATTCATGAAGTAGGGATACTAAACGCTTCAGGGTTAACTAAATAGCCCATGATAATCTAAGTAGATAATAGTGAATTAAAACTAACAGTAATGTAAAACAAGAAATAGTAGCAATTAAAAACCCTGACCAACTAAAAACTACACTGCTGAGGCACTGGTAATGTGCTGTTTCTGAAATCTGGGGACATTCCAATGTTGTGTGTGGATTTGCAGGAGTGTTCTCAGTGTTTGTTGCCCAATAGTCAGGTTCTTGGTCAAGTTCTTGATTCTTGATAAATTCTGACAATCATCAATTATAGGTTATGAATGCTGAATTAAAAAAAAATCAATAACTCATTATTAGTGATTAACCCCCAAAGTGCTTTTCAACAGGACCTTGCCCATATTTGGGGATGGAGAACTTGCCATTGTGGGCACTGGTCTCTCCCCTGGACAGATATTGTTCCTTGACCCTCAGCACTAAATGCTGATGTCATCATTTAGTTTTTGTAACCATCAAAAAGACCAAGGCCAAATGCTTTCTAGTCGGGGTAGGATAGTACTAAGAATCATATTGCTTGTAAGAACTCAAGAAACGATTGCTGCAGGGGCCAGGAGACCCCACCCTCTCAAATTGCCTCAGGGACTCTATTCCGTCCAGTCCTTACTCTAATAAAAGCTGTAGATAAATATTTCTTAGCATTGCATCATAGGAAATAAACAGTCTGGTCTCCTTTACTTAGTGACCCCAGATGAGGTTTTTAGCTTTCGTAATTTTGAGAAGGGGATAATAATATCTGTTTTCAGTTCTTTATACAATTTTATGCAAGGTGTTTTGTTAATTGGAAATCACAATGCTAAAAGGTATTTATTACTAATTTTAAAGTTTAGGGACTGCTTTGAGTTAAGTGCTCACTCTCAAACATAGTGGTTACAGGGCTACACTATAAGCTCACCAAATATTCCTGGGCAACGAATACAATGAATTTAGCTAAAGCCAAACAGAGAGGATAGGAGTTAAAATCCACAAGAGATCATAGCAATCACTGGTGTGTGAACAGCAGACGTTAGCCCAGTTACAGTAAATTGGAATTATGGGTTGTTGGGGGAGCCTGGGCTGTACAGATTTTCAGAATCCCTTTATTATTGCCACACTATAATGTGTATTTTTTTTTTTTTTTACATTCTGCATTGTCAGTGAGACCGTACATTCTCTGTAGTCCATTCAGTCCAATTAAGCAAAGTTTCATTAAGCACATGCTAAATTTTGGCACTGTTTTTGCTTTGGGAATTGCTAATTATGTATTTTAAAACTTTTAAAACTATGCATTCCTAGCTCCTTTTATATTACTAAAAAAAAAGAACAAAAAACAAAACAAAAAAAAAATACTTGCTTCTTTTTTTTTTTTTTTTTTTACAACTTTCTTTTTTTAAACAACGTCCCTGGGCATAATTTTCAACACTTTTTCTCTGACCCAATTTTCTCCTTTTTAAAGTTTCTGCTTCCTACACTTTTTTCTTCCTGTATTCTTTCAGCTTTTCTATTGAGTACTGTTTTTCTTTTCACCAACTCATTAAGTGGTCTTAGAATAAACAATTTGGTATTTGAATTCTTGATACTAATTTCAATAAAAAGAAAGTCATTAGGCAGATGAAAATTATTTGTTCATGTTCCAATTTTTATTTTGAAATCTCTTATAGTAGGAATTGGCATGATAGTATGAATTAAAGCTGATTAGAAATCACCTACGTTAATTAAAGAATGTAACTTCAAATATCCTAAGTGAATGATTAGAAGTCAGAAGGGAAAAAAGAAAGAAATGGGAGAAAGGAGGGAGAGAGGAAGAAATACAAACAAATGTGAATGTTTATGTGTGTTGGTGAACAGTGGCATAAAGTTCAAGATTATTCTCATTTCAAAATAATGTAGAGAGAGAAAATGCTCAGGCAATAGCATGTATATTGTATATTGGATGTATATTGGAATTTTTTTTTAATCCATGAGACCTTTTATTCTTATACAATTTTGACATTGTACCCAGGTCATTCATAGCCTTTGATTTTCCTGTCAAAAGCCCAGGTAGTAAAATTGATACGCCATCCAAGGCAAAAATGTACTCTGTTGTGAATGGATCAGATGAAATAAAATGGAAAGGTTGCTAAAATGCTTAGGCAAAATATTCATTACTAGTAGTAATTACAAACTGAAATTAGGAAATAAAAATGCCATATGAACAGACGTGATTTTGTAGCTCCATTCATCTGTGTGCCCCTCTAGGTATATTCCACATTTTCATTGCATAATTTGAAAGCAAAAGCCTGTTGTAGTTTTGGACCTCAATTATATGAACAAAAAAAATGCATTAAAAAAATCTGTGATCACAATTCATGTCTTAAGGGATTTTAGCTTATTTTAGCTATTGTAGCAGCTGCTCTGGTTTCTGAGAAAATGATGGACAAGAAAACTCCAGCTTAAGCAGCGGCAATGTGAACACCAACTAATATGAACCAGATTAATAGGAGCTGCATTCAATGGCTTATTGTAAAAGTTAAACTGATGTTTCATTACATTTCCAGAAGACAAATGGACCCTCTGATGTATTCATAATGAGCAAGTACTGTACTTAGTTAAAGTTTGGGCCAATTTTATGAAATTTGGATATAGGTTTAGAAGGTACCAAGGAAGGCACTCTGATCACTCAGACCAACCATATTTAGATAGAGCTCTCAGCATTTGCTGAACCGTGATCGCCCTTTGTCCAATTCAGGGACAACTTGCTACTTGCCAGACATCTTAGCTATAGTTATTATAAAATTCCTACTTAAATTGAGATAATATTTACATACTCCTATCTTCCACCCTTTTCTCCTTGATTTGCCTTATGTCTAAATTCCATATTCCCCAAGGCAGCCTCCAAATATTGAAGACAGTTTTCTATCCTCCACTATATCTTACCTCCTTCAGGGTAAACATTCCTATTTCCTTCAGGGTAGTCCTCAGCCTTTTTAT
>RJWJ010049616.1:0-10186 GCA_004363605.1 Indri indri | reverse complement strand
AAAGGGCTGGGCTCCAAAGAGGCCCGTGGGGGCCTGGCCAGGGGTGGGGGAGGCCAAGGGCAGGGATCCCGTCTGGCCAGTTGGGCCTGTTCTCTCCCTTGCGCAAGGTGGTGGCGGCTGTGGCTAGGCTTGCTGCTGTGTAGCAGCTTCTGAGTCACCAAGGCTCCTGACCAGCGTCCTGGTGCTCCCTGGAGGAGGGGTGGGAGGGTCCAAAGGAGGAGTGCCCAACTAGCTGGAGTCCACCAGCTTCAGCAAACAATTTTTGGCAGAAGGGTCTGTGGGCTTGGCCTGGCCTGGCTACCACATGCCCCCAGGGTGACCTCACCAGGGAGGCAGTGTGTCTCCTTCAGTCTGGTGACATCATTATGCTGACGCCAGGCTGGCACTGGGTGGGGGAGAGAAGGAGGAGGCAGTCCTGGCCTGCCCTGGCCTGGCAGCCTGGGCTCCCAGGTCTGTTTAGCCAAGGACAGGGATTCTAGGGCCCAAGTTCTATTTTCTCTTCTCTTGCAGCCTAGAGGGCTGTGGGGAGGTACGCAACTAGAGGAGGGTGTTGCCCCAGGCTGAGATGCTCCTACTAAATAGTGGATTTAGCATAATGGGGGGCCATGGGGGACATCCAGAAGGGATATTCCTGTTTTACTGGGTTCCTCATTCCGCAAAACTTGGGCTTGTCCCTTGGGAGTGGGGATCTTGGACTCACAGGTAGGAAGGACCACGGAGGATTGGGATTCAGGCATGCCCTGGGTATCCAAAGCCCGCTGTGCCCTAAAGAGGTATATTTCTGAGGGAAATATTGGTGGCTAGTGGTGGGGAGGGGGCAGGTAGTTGGCAAGTATAAGAGTAGGGACGGGAACTATGCCATCTGACGTTGTCCCAGCAATAGTCTTTAGAGGCCGGGCACAGTGGCTCACACCTGTAATCCTAGCATTCTGGGAGGCCGAGGTGGAAGGATTGCTTGAACTCAGGAGTTCAAGACCAGCCTGAACAAGAGCGAGACCCCGTCTCTACAAAAAGTAGAAAAATTAGCCAGGCATGGTGGCACGTGCCTGTAGTCCCCGCTACTTGGGAGGCTGAGGCAGGAGGATCGCTTGAGCCCAGGAGTTGGAGGTTGCATTGAGCTACGATGATGCCACTGCACTCTACCTGGGGCAACAGAGTGAGACTCTGTCTCGAAAAAAAGAAAAGAAAAGAAATAGTCTTTAGAAGGGTTTGAGTGTCCCAGTAGGGCAGGGCTTGGGATCCCCATGACCTGCCCAGATGCTAATGTTTGAAGCAGAGGATGTGCTGGGACTCCCCTACCCCAAGCCCATTCCTAGCCCTTCCTTGGCAGCTCTGCTCTCTCCAGTGCCAGGAGGAGGTGCCTGGGAGGGGTGCGGGTGTTTAGCTGGACTCCTAGGCTGGGCTGGGTGGGACCAGCATCAGCTTAGGCAGGTCAGGGCCCTGGTATCTGGCCCTGCAGGTCTGTCCTGTCCCATCCAGGCCCTCCCAGCTCCCAATAGCATCCCCCCTCCCTCTACCCTTGCCAGCAGGGCCACAGGACCCCCTTCCTCTGCCCCACGCTCTCCCCCACTGGAACCCTCTGGTCCACTCCAGCGAAGCTTCACTTCCTCCCTCCATACCTCCCTCCCCTCCATCCTGCCTTTCTTCCTCTGTCCAGTCTGGAGGTGCCCCCTTTGGCAGTGAACCCAACCAGCCAGCCGATCCTGTTTCCACCCCAAGATTGCCATGTCAACGGCCTCCCTGCCCAGCCCAGCCAAGGACTGCTCGCCCCTCCTCATTCTACCCTTTCCTTCCTCTGCCTGATTCTCTCATTCATTCATTCGGTCAGTGAATAAATGTTAATTGAGCACCAATTATGTGCCAGGAATGGAGACCACATACCACTGAGCACTAAATCAGAAACCACAGTTACTGAGACTCGGTTTCTATTCTTGAGCTCAATCTGGTAAGGGAGGCAGACGAGGAAACAGCAAATACAAACTGTGGGGTGAAGTGCTGTGGCAGGGGTGAAGGCTGGGCGCTGGCAAGTACAGAGGAAGGGCACCTAATGCTGCCTGAGGTGGGGGTGGGAGGGCTCCGGGAGGAAGCGATGCCTAAGCGGAGTCTTACAGGGTGAGTAGGAGTTACCCAGACAGTGATGAGTAGGAGCTCCAGACGCAGGGAGGAGGGCATTCCAGGCAGAGGGTACAGTGTGAGCAAAGGTGAAGAACACCAGGGCGTGTGAAGTGCTGGGCAGAGGCAGGGACTGCGCACTGTTGGGAGTTGCTGGGGTGCGGTTTCCAAGGCAAGGAGCTCTTGCCATCACAGAGTGCCCTTCCTCTCTGCCCCAGGCCCCAATCCCTGTATTTCACTTTTGTATTCCATGACTCTAAATTTATGTCTACCCAATCATGAGCTTGCTCAGGCCCTGCCTCCCTCCTAAGTTACTCACCCTGGAAATTTAGGAGCTGTGTTTGAGTCTTTTCTCTCCCTCCTCTCTCCTTCCGGTCGGTGACCAAATCCCTGTCAAATTTCCCCCAGGAACTGTCCTCTCCTCTCCACGGCGGCACCACTGTGCCAGGGCTGCAGCCGCAGCCTCCTAGTGGATGTCGGTCTTCAGTCTCCCCGCTTTCTGGTCAGACTGCACATCGCCACCTGCCTCATGACACTCCCTGGCTAAGAAAGCTTCCGTGACTCCCCATTTCCTCTTGACCAAGTCTGACCAGGTTCCTTTGCTTGGCATGGAAGGTCCTGGGCGATCTGGCCCCACCCTACCCCAACCATCCTTTCCAGTCCTGCTCGACGCACACACCCTGCCTTACGTCAGGCCTCTCCTCTCTGCTTCCTGAAGGAGCCAGCCTCTCTACCTCCTCAGTGCTTGCTCACCTTGGTCCCTTACCTGGAATGCCTTTCTAGGTCCTTCTCCCTCGTAACTCCTACCCAACTCATGTATGAGGCCCTCGACATGACTTGGTCCCACAGAGACCACCCCGTCCCACAACTGGTCTGCAGCACACCACTGAGCACTAAATCAGAAACCATCATCACGTGTTTCCCTGTGTGTCTCCATATACATACATATCTTGCTCCTGAACAGACCTCAGGTTCCATGAGGGCAGGGAATGGATCCTTATCTGCAAATAAGGTTATGTGATGGATATCTCTAAATCCAGAATGCCCAAGTGCTCCTTAGCAATCCTGAAAACTCTTGTCCTTTGTCCCTGGTCCTTTGATTCTGGCTCAGTATTCTAACCCTGTCGCTGTGTGTCTGCCCTGACCTCATGTCTCGGAGCCTGTGACCTGGGCCCTTTCTGTCTTCAGTGACTTGCTCATTCCTGCCTCGAGCCTCGGTTCATGCCATTCCTCCCACATGGAATACCTCCTGTTCTCTGGGAATCCAGGTCTCATCTTCAAGCCATGAAAAGAATGTTCCAAAGGACCTGCTGGGATGGACCCTTCCCACCCTACGTGTCCCATGCCAGACACCAACATGTTCTGGACCCTTGCCGTGGCTCCTGCCACACTTCCTGAAAGCATTCACTTTTGCCCCGTTGGTAGATTGAGCCTCTTGTGAAAGTTTGTCCATTCATGGCTCTCGCTGTTTCTGTGTGCATAAAAATTCCATTTCCCTGATGACTGTGAACTCCCTGAGGGCAGGGGGCTGTGTCTCTGGTCCTGTTATAGCCTCCCACCTTGTGATTGCTCAGGATACAATCTTAGTCTGCAAGAGGGTGTGAGTCTTCCATAAATCGTCTGTATGGCCTTAGGCAAACCACTTCCTCTCTCTGGGTCTCAGTTTCCTCATCTGTTAAATGGTGATAATAACGCCTACTTCTTGGGAATGTTTTGTGGCTCTAATGAGGTAATGGACTGAACGAGCTTTGCAAGCACAAAAGGCTGCAGGAGTTCCGGCTGCCTTTGCTGTCATTATCCTTATGACTGTGTTCCCCTGGCTCTGGCGGCGCCCCTAATCTTGGCTGTTCCTGTCTGCCCCCTGCAGGTCGGTGTCCCGCGGGTGAGCTGGAGACCACGGAGGTGGTGACCGTGGTGCTGGGCCAGGACGCCAAGCTGCCCTGCTTCTACCGAGGGGACCCCGACGAGCAGGTGGGGCAGGTGGCATGGGCTCGGGTGGACGCGGGCGAGGGCGCCCAGGAGCTGGCGCTGCTGCACTCCAAATACGGGCTACATGTGAGCTCTGCCTACGAGGGCCGCGTGGAACAGCCGCCACCCCCACGGAACCCCCTGGATGGCTCCGTGCTCCTGCGCAACGCTGTGCAGGCGGATGAGGGAGAGTACGAGTGCCATGTGAGCACCTTCCCCGCCGGCAGCTTCCAGGCACGGCTGCGGCTCCGAGTGCTGGGTAAGCGGGGCTGGCTGGGCATGGTCAGAGGCTGCGGGGTGTGCAGAGGCCCCAGACCCCAGGCCAGGCGTCTCAGAGGGGAGAAGCTGGAGGCAGGGGGAAGCAGAGATGGATAGGGAAGACGCAGAACAGGAATAAAAGGTGGGGTCCTGTAGGGGTGAGGGACTTCATCTAGCCCGTCCATCCTTGCACTCAATCCAGAAATTCTCTCCAAGTAACCCCCAAAGCTGGGAAAGAATCATTTATTGGGAAGTTATTCTTTCCGATAACTTGAAATCTCCCCCTCTGTTACTTTTGCCCTGTGGAGCAATGTGGCAAGGGCTTATTCTCTTTTCTGCACAACTGCTTCTCAGAGAGCTAAACCACCACTTTGCACTGTGGGCACTTGGGGTCCACCCTGGACCTATGGTCAAGTTAAGTCTTTTCCATTCTGTGCTTGGGCCGTTAACATTTTAAAGATGAAAATAAAAGCCTTTATAGTAAGTAGTTTCCCTTTATTCACATGGAAGTCAGTCACATCAGCCTTGGAGTAGAATACTTGGTGTGAATCTAGGCTTTGTCACCTAATAGCTGGAACAAGTCATTTAACCTCCGTGAGCTTCAGATTCCTCACCTATAAAATAAGGATAATACCTACCTCACTGGCTTGTTGGCAGAATTAAATGAGATAACATTTAAAAGTGTTTAGCATAATAGTTGGCACATAGTAAGTGCTTACTAAATGGTGGCTATTATTATTATAATTATTATGTAGATGATATCTAGTTAGTTTTTAAATTACTCCATTATTTTTATTTCAACAAATGACCCATGTTCACTGTAAAAAATTCAAACAGTGAAGAAAAATACAAAGTCACCTGAAATTCTACTACTCCTCTGGCATCTTGGTGAAATAAGAGAAGGGAAGTTTGCACTTGCGAAAGACTGAACCGGGATGGGGCGGGGCCTCCTGCGAGGGGTTGTGCAGACCTGTGACTCCTGCCTTCCCCCAACTGTAGTGCCTCCCCTGCCCTCGCTGAACCCTGGTCCCGTGCTAGAAGAGGGCCAGGGCCTGACGCTGGCAGCCTCCTGCACAGCCGAGGGCAGCCCAGCCCCCAGTGTGACCTGGGACACAGAGGTCAAAGGCACAACCTCCAGCCGCTCCTTCAAGTACTCCCGCTCTGCCGCTGTGACTTCGGAGTTCCACCTGGTGCCCAGCCGCAGCATGAATGGGCAGCCACTTACTTGTGTGGTGTCCCACCCTGGCCTGCTCCAGGACCAAAGGATCACCCACATCCTCCATGTGGCTTGTAAGTACTTGGATGATCGAGTAGGGAGGCCCCCTGGGTTCTGAGAGGATTGTGAGACACCGTGAGGTCCTGAGCCATGCCAGGCTGGCCAGCCTGGGTCCCGGAGGCTACAGTGTGTGAGAGAGCACTAACTAGTCCAAAGGTAGAAGACTGGAAGCCCGATCACAGATGACCTTGGCAAATCACTTAGACCTCTCTGGGCTTCGGTGCCCTTGTCTTTACAAAAAAGATCGTCTTGCTTCCCAGGATTGTTGGGTGAATGAATTATAAACATGGAGTTGAAAGCGCTTTGTAAAATTATAGTTTGAGGTTTGGAGACAGACTTAGGAGAAGCCCTAGTTCTTCTATTTACCAGCTGTTATTTAATCTTGTTGGGCTTCACTTTCTTCATCAGCAAAATGAGTCTAATTATACCAAATTTACAGGGTTTTGATGAGAATTAGAAACCATGAATGCAAAGCAACTCGCACAGTGCTTAATGTGTAGTGCATCGAAGGCTCTCAGTAAATGGTAGATATTGTTTTCCCAGAATCAGATTTCAAGCCTCTGGGGAGGATAAGACTATTGTCAGCATTTTGTACAAAGTGGGTTGTCAAGTGCGTTGGTGGTAGAGCGGTGAGCATAGCTGCCTTCCAAAGTAGGTTGTCAACAAATGTTTGTTGAAGAAGTGAAGGAACTAGTAGGATTATTAAGCCTTGGGGGAACCAGGCAGCATTTATGGGCACCTGTTCTGTGGCTAGCACTGTGCTAGGCACCACAGGATACCCAGAAAAAAATGCGGCACATCACTACCCTGAGGGGCTTAAGGGCTCACGCACAGGTAAACCCACGCGGGCTCTGAGCTTAGGGAGGGGAGGGAACTGAGTGGCCAGGAGCAAGGTGGGGCTGAGCTCGGTTTGGCAGCAGATGAGTAGGATGGAGGAAGGCAGGGGGAGGCTGTCCCAGGCAGGGTGGGGCAGGGGTGGTGTCCCTTCGAGGTACCACACAATCAAAGGCATCATTCCCATTCTTTGTCCTCCCACCTCCCCTTCCAGTCCTTGCCGAGGCCTCTGTGAGGGGCCTTGAAGACCAAAAGCTGTGGCAAGTTGGCAGAGAAGGAGCCATGCTCAAGTGCCTGAGCGAAGGGCAGCCCCCTCCCTCGTACAACTGGACACGGTGAGGGCCTGGGCCTAAGGGAGGGCCTGGCGTGGGACTCGGTTCCTTCCTTCTCAAGGCCAGGATGTACTAATCACAGGCTGGAACAAGGTATTCTGAACCCCAAATAAATTGGGGTACATGTTCAGACCAATATGAGAATATGCACAGTCACCAAACATTATTATTGGCTTGCCCAGGGAATCTAGGACACGTGGTCATTGGTAGGGAGTAAATTGATAAGCCCTTAGATTTTTTTTCTAACTTTTTTTTTTTGCAGGGGAGAGAGTCTCACTCTATCTCCCTGGGTAGAGTGCAGTGGTGTCATCGTAGCTCACTGAAACCTCAAACTCCTGGGCTCAATGATCCTCCTGCCTCAGCCTCCAAAGTAGCTGGGACTACAGGCACACACTACCACGTCCAGCTAATTCTTTCTATTTTTGATAGAGACGGGGGTCTCACTCTTGCTCATGCTGGTCTTGAACTCCTGACCTCAAGTGATCCTCCCACCTCGGCCTCCCAGAGTGCTAGGATTATAGGCATGAGCCACCACACCCAGCTTTTTTCTAGCTTTTAAATTGTGGAATATAACACAGCATTTCAATATTAATATTTTATATATTCATGTGAGTGCATAAAGTGCCTAAGACAAAAAGACACAGCTGAATCCTTTTGTAACTGTCATTAAACCAACACTACTGTAAACACCACAATGTTGCCAGCACCTTGAAAATACCCACCGACCTCCGCCAGTTCCCTCAAGGAGTCCTTGGCTTTTTTCCCAGGGTTTGAGATGTCCAGAGAATTGGGGAGGGGTCAGGCACACACGTATGTGAGCCCATGACAAGCATGTTCTCACATGTGAGCATATGAGCGGTGCATGTGGCCTTGTGCCTGGAGCTGTGTTCATGTACCCTGCCATGCGACATCACGGGTGTTGGAGCGTGCAGTCACATTTTCCAATTACCTCTGAGCCCAGCTAGGAGTGGCGTGTCCTGTTGTGTGGACTTTATGACATGTGTCCCTGGTACCCAGTGCTGGATGACGTGATGCCTGTGGGAGCATGTGGGACGGCACACATGTGGATCTTCCCGAGTGTGTGTGGGGGGCGCCCGGGTCACGCTGGGCAACAGGGAGAAGGGACCTCTGCCTGGACCTGCCTAGGGGAGGGAGGGGCACCGTGGGAACAGCCGGCGGCTCTGGGTGACGTCATGGGGGAGAGGGGTGGAGAGCTGCCCGGGCACGTTGGGTGGTGGCAGCCTCAGCCCTCCCCAGCCAGCACCCTTAAGCTCCCCTGTCCTCCAGGCTGGACGGGCCTCTGCCCAGTGGGGTACGAGCGGAAGGGGACACGCTGGGCTTTCCCCGGCTGACCACTGAGCACAGTGGCGTCTACGTTTGCCACGTCAGCAATGAGCTCTCCTCGAGGGATTCTCAGGTCACTGTGGATGTTCTTGGTAAGCACAGGGGGCAGAGACAAGGGACCTGGGCTGAGGGCCTGGTGGGGAGGGGCACCAGGAAGCAAGACAAAGAGAGCGAACTGGGAAAGCAGGCATTTGGAGGAGGCTGGACTGTGTGTATTTTGCAGAGGGTCAAGCTGAGGGGGTGGTTTGGGATGTGTTTTGTGAGCAGTCGTGGGGGCGCTGTGTGTTCTGGGGTGGGTCACGGATCTGGGCATCCCCCGCAGTCAGTGGCCTGTCTCCAGCAGACCCTCAGGAGGACACAGGAAAGCAGGTGGACCTAGTGTCGGCCTCGGTGGTGGTGGTGGGTGTGATCGCCGCACTCTTGTTCTGCCTTCTGGTGGTGGTGGTGGTGCTCATGTCCCGATATCATCGGCGCAAAGCCCAGCAGATGACCCAGAAATAGTGAGTACTGGCCGCTCCTGGGCGGGTAGAACTAAGCTGGGAACAAAGAAAGAGGAAGCAAGCAGGAGGTGGGCCAGGCCGGAGGAGAAGAGACTGGGTGGCCTGACGGCTGGGGGCTTACACACTGGAGGTGGGCGGGTCTCTTGGGAAGTGAGGAGGCGCTTGGGGTCTGGAGCACAGCTGGATGAGGGGGGTCCTGCTGCCCGAGAGAGGCTCAGATCCACATGCCAGGGTATCACCAAGTATGTGCACACGTGCACGGCACACATACGCTCTTCAGCCACACCGCCACCTGCAGCCACACACTCATGCTTGCAGGGCTGGCACGGCACCCACAAGCCTCCAGCCCTGTCTCACATAGGCTCGGCCAGGCTAGGCTCAGCCCGGGAGGCTGCCACTGCCCTCAGCTCCTGACAAGGGGGTGTCTTTCCCAGTGAGGAGGAGCTGACCCTGACCAGGGAGAACTCTATCCGGAGGCTGCATTCCCACCACACGGACCCCAGGAGCCAGGTGTGTGCCAAGGCTGGGTGCCTGCATGGGGTGTGGCTACGCTGGGGTCTGCTTGTGCCTGGGCCCTCCGCAGAGCGGGAGCACAGCGCTCCGCCGGGTCTGACCCTGACTCGGAGCTGGGCTGGGGGCAGAGTTGAGGGGGCGTAGCTGCTTTGGGTCTGCTAGGGCTGCTCCGGAAGGCCCTCCTAAGCACTGGCCTAGGGGCTGCTCTGGGAAGCCACCGTCAGCACTGGTTCCAGGTGGGCGTGGGGTGGCGGCAGGGGGACGCGGATGTTTGTGTCCAGGAGAAAATGGACCTGTGCGGAACGGCGATTAGGGAGGAGGCTGGCGGAGGACAAGAGGGGAAGACTGAGGAGGCTGAGCTCTGTTCTAACTCCTCCCCCATGTCTGGGCCCTGCAGCCGGAGGAGAGTGTAGGGCTGAGAGCCGAGGGCCACCCTGATAGTCTCAAGGACAACAGTAGCTGCTCTGTGATGGTGAGGCCCCCGGCCCCACTGGTGTCCCCACCGCTCTCCTCAGGCCCCTCTCCTGGTCCCAGACGTGATGTGTCAGCAGCCCCCTTACCAGTCCCTCTGGCCTCAGCCCTGGCTCACCTGGCCGCATCTCTGCTATGCCTTTGTTCTCCCGCGTCCCCTTCCCATGTCTGACACTTGGTCCTGGCCCCTGATCTCTGAGCCCCTGTGCCTCGGAGAAAACCATTACCCCTGCTTGTGCCTGACCTCTGAGCCCACCGTGACCCAGCCGTATCCCACTATGTCTGGCTGCCCCGGCCCGCTTCCTGACGCGCCCTCTGCCCTCGCCTGCAGAGTGAAGAGCCAGAGGGCCGCAGTTACTCCACGCTGACCACAGTGAGGGAGATCGAAACACAGACTGAACTGCTGTCGCCAGGCTCTGGGCGGGCAGAGGAGGAGGAAGACCGGGATGAAGGCATCAAGCAGGCCATGAACCATTTTGTCCAGGAGAATGGGACCCTCCGGGCCAAGCCCACGGGCAACGGCATCTACATCAATGGGCGGGGGCACCTGGTCTGACCCAGGCCTGCCTCCCTCCCCT
>RJWJ010049615.1:0-10312 GCA_004363605.1 Indri indri | reverse complement strand
CAGCACCACAAACCTCAGCTTGCCAGAGGGCCTGAGGGTCTGCCCTGGGTTCAGTGGAGAGTGCGGGTAAGACGCCATGCTTACCTTACATGGGCTCCCATGTATGAATTTAGGATGAGTGATGATTGCAATTATAGTAAGCATCATGCACAGAGAGGCTACTATTATGCTAGACATTCTTCTGCATTCTTTTTAAACAATTTTATAGATTTGGGGGTACAAGTGCAGTTTTGTTACACGAATATAGTGCACAGAGATGAAGTCTGGGATTTTAGTGTAACCAACACCCAAATAGTGTACACTGTGTTCGTTAAGTAATTTTTCATCCCTCATGGGCCTCCCACCCTTCCAAGTCTCCAATGTCTATTATTCCACTCTCTAACTCTGTTACTCCTCACCACCACTCTGCAATGTCAGCAGGAGTGCCCGCTTTGTGGTTGAGTATAAGTACCTTGCCCAAGGTCACACAAGGTGGAACTGGATTCAAATTCTGTTCTGCCTAACTCCCAAGTCCTTTCAAGGACACATGACATTGCTCAGAGTAGAGGCTGGAGACGAGAGGCGGATGCCTGAGAGCCCACAGGAACCACTGACTGAAGAAGAGTGTGTGTGAAAGAGCCGTGCACAACACCCATTGAAGGTGCAGTGTCCCAAAGCCCCTGGAAGGAGCTCGCACCTAACATGGAGTTTGGAATGTAGAGACGACGCGTGAGTGAAGACTACAGCAAGAGGTACCCTCGAGAGCAGTAAAATCGCCCATGCCATGCAGTACAGAACTGTCTCTCAGCGAGTCCAACACAGCCATTTTCTTCTCTTGTTTTGGAGCAGATGGCTGGCCTTCAGCTGACCCCCAGGTGAAGTTGTGGGCTTATCTTTACAGCGTGTAGGTGGGAAAAAAAAAACAATACCATGTCTTTTAATGCTAGCATCACACACTCAGCTTAAAGATACACTCTCACGGTGAAACCACAGCAGTTGTTCAGGTTGCTTCTCCCTCACTAAGGACATGTGCCTACTGAGTAGAGAAGGAGAGAATCACTCACCACCCACACAATTTACATAGTTCTGTCTCTCTACATTTTTCCAAGCAAAATATTTGCCTTTGCATAAACTAAATGTACATACAATGTAACTGCACCCTAGTGACTTGGGCCTGGATTTTCTGCCTATAAAGAAGGGTAAATGGCATCCACTGGGCATAGGTTGTTAGAAAGGGCTGTGTAGAAGGTAAAAGCATCTACGATGTTATCCACTCATCTATAGGCTGCCATGAGATTTGAGCCAATGGAAATGGCTTCAGTAAACTGGGCAGCTGACCACATCAACATGCAGTCTCGGGAAATACTCTGCCCATAATGGGGCACAGTGATCATATTTAACAAAGGAGCTGGGATCCCCAAACCTGAGAGGGTTCTCTGTCCTGGAAGTCATCTGATCTAACTTTACATATTATTCCAGCTCTCTTAGTTTAGGATATTACTTTCTCATTATCACTCTTGTTTTGAATATCAAATCATTTTTATATTTCTCCTGTATGTTCCTCTAATCAGCTGTTACCCATTAAGATACATTTGTAACCTAAACATTTATACCCCCATAATATGCAGAAATAAAAAAAATACATTTGAAAGAATTAAAAAATTCACATTTTTGTGAATCATTACTCTAGTTGGGAAGATATTTGGTTAAAAAAGAGGAAGAATACAAAAAAATATTATAGATTGTCACTTTCCCAAAGTGTGGTGGGGGGTGAACAAAAGTTTATTAAAAATAAATAATACTAGACATAACATGCATAGCTCATTACACTTGGGCATATTTTTGATTAGGGCAATGCTAGACAACAGCTCTTCAAATGAGATTTGACAGCAGGTAAATTACACAGTGTAAGGGTTTAAGTTGATCTACAGAACAACAATGTCTTGATCATAAATAGGATTTGCATGCTGGAAAATACATTCTATCATTAATGAAACAGACAAATGAACTGAAAAACATCATATTGCACCATAGTTTTAAGTAGCTTACCTTAGCAATGTAATATGGGTAGTAAGCCATGCATAAAACCCTGCAAAAGCTCATTAAGTCAGATCAGTTTATTCAAAACAGCACATATTTCAAGTAACTGTTCTTCCTTAGCCAATTCCAGACACTATTGTGTAACAACATCAACTGAAATAATGGCAAATAAGGCAATTGTAATTCATTACAGGTTGTGTCCCTCTAGAACTCTTGCGTTTTAAATTGGTAATACCAAGGACTCCAAACATTTTACCTTGGCAAGGATCCTTTAGAGTCACCTATCGGCACTTCCTATCAAACTCTCCCTGTCAAAATTCTTTTAAAAAAATCTTCCATAGCCTGGGGCCCTTCAACTTTGGGCTAAGAACTTTTAAAATGACAGTCTCAATCTGTTTTGAAGAGTCTTATTGCTTTATTAGGTTATTAGTCTGGAATAATTGTACTGAAAAGGCAGTTGCTAGATTTCTGGAGAGCTGAAAGTTTAGGGGCAATATGCTTACGAAGGGTGGCTGTGATGCTTTGAGTGGTCTATAGAGAAGGTTGAATATATCAAGTTGGATATCAACGTCTACCTTTGCAGAATTCACAATTTCAAAGACAATTGCTCTCAGAGATCTCACGTCACCAACACGTCTCGCAAAATATCAATAGCAGTGAAATCTACTATTCAGAATTCAAAGACCCCTCTTTAAAATAGGGTTGTCATATATTCAATGTTCCCACCTATACATAAGCAAATGGCTCAGAGGAGATACTTACAGGTGTTCAAAAACATAGTGCAAACCCACGAGCACATGCATGGGCTTCCCTTGTTATTTGTGATGCTAATGCCAATCCTTTCTGCAGCAGATTCAGATGTGATGAGTATAGATTCTCCATGCACTTGTAGAATCTCTATCTCATGTGAGCATTCTAGTGACTCCTTGAGATAAGTATTGGGATAACCCTGCTTTACAGCAGGTTCTGGAATGTTGCACCTAAGACCAAGTTAACACAGCTATGGTGCCAGCACTGAGAGTTAACTGCAGATTTTCTGAGGCTGAACTCTCCTGGCTTCCCCCACACCCACAAGCTGCTGCCTTTATTGCTGCCAAATTTTGCATGCACATTTGCAGTTTACGTTTGGAGGCAAGAGAGAAGGTATTGAGCTTTTTTAAAATTTTATTTATTTATTTATTTATTTTTTTGAGACACAGTCTCACTCTCGCCTGGGGGCGAGTGCCGTGGCGTCAGCCTAGCTCACAGCAACCTCAAACTCCTGGGCTCAAGCAATCCTACTGTCTCAGCCTCCCGAGTAGCTGGGACTACAGGCATGCGCCACCATGCCCGGCTAATTTTTTTTTCTATATATATTTTTACCTGTCCGATTATAAAATTTTATTTTGTTTCATTATATGATGTGGGAGATGTTGACTTCCTAGTATCCTTGTCTGCCTTTTAAGAGAAACAATCCTCTTGTTATCTTTGGGCCATTACCTGCCCCCATTCTCTGTGGCCCCGGTGGGACTGTCAATCACAGTATTATTTCCTCCAACCCTTCCCAAGAGAGGGAGGCTCATGATCCAACCTAAGCCAACCAGAAGTTCTCTCCTGGCAACTGGAATCAACATGCAAAGGGAACATGAACAGAAGGTGGGTGGGGAGAGCTTATTCCGCTGGTTCTGCCTTTCAGAGAATCTCCAAGAGCTCCTGGCTGGGGTCCCTAAACCAAGCTTGTCTCTGTCCTTTCTGAGACCAAGCTGTTAGATTTTAAATTTGTAAACTATGGCCAGCATTCATCCAGTGATTCTCTTGATACTTTAGTTAGCCAGTTCCTATCTGTCCTTCAATCACAGAACCCTAAGCAGCTCACATGAGAACATTACTTTAAACGGGTTCACATCTGTGCGGACACAAACTCAACCAGTTCATCTGCATTGGGCTGCACTGGACAGACCGGGGAGAGAAATGAACTGTGCAATCAAAGGCGGAAAATGCCAAAAGGAACTTGGAACATGAATACATCAGTCAGCCAACAGAAAGAAAAAAAAAGTGGGGGCATATTATTTCCCAAGATTATTCCTTTATTAGGAAGAGGTGTATAATTTGTCCAACTGAGGAAATTATGACGAAAAGAGCATTCTGGGTATCACAGAGAGTACAGGTCTCGGAGTCAAGCTGATTGGGTTTGACCCTTAACGCCACACTTTACTGTTAATAACTGCATGACCACACACAATTTTCTTCCCCTCAGTGAGACTCAGTTTCTAACTCTGTTAAATGGAGCTGACATGAAAAACACAACTACATGTATGCCTGTGTGAATGTATGTGCATATACATTATCCACACAGAGATTCAGCACATATGCCCTTGGGGATTCACTGGCAATGGAAGACATGAAGAGATAACCCAGAGGAAGGAACAGGATTGGATACAAAGTACTTGCTCTACATACACATGTGTAACTGGGCTCCAGCACACACAAAAATATAACAACTTTTACTCTTTAATTTTGTGAACAAATCTCCTTGCTGCAAAGCAGCCTCATTTCACACATAGAGAATGCACAGCCTGATAAGGGAGGTGACTTGCTCCGAGTGCCACAGAAGGTCATGGAGGAATGGGGACAGGCAACCAAGACTTCAGATGAATTTTAAGCTCTACTGATTCATATGACAACTAGGAACTTGAGACCCAGTCAAGGACCTAATTATATCACAGACATGACAGAGTTTTGAAGAATAGAACCGAGGTGTCAGAGGAGGCAAGAGAAGAGTGAGGCTCCATGCAGGAACCCTTACAACAGGGAGGAAGGAGTTACAGCTGCATCTGCCCTAGCAGAGAACGATCTTCCCATCGGAGCCCTTTGTGTGTGTTGTGTGACCTTTCTGGAACCATCCATAAGGTGGACTGGGGTAAAAATAGTCATCTAACGGCTATAGCTCCTTTAGCCCCAAAGCTGGCTCAGATGGGGCTTGTTAGGACGTCTGCTTTCTCTGGTCCTTATACAGCCTGAAGCAAATAGCCTGTGAAGAAAGAGTTTCAGCTTCAGAGTCAGGTAGACCATTGCTCCCTCCCCTGGGATGTGAGCTCCAGGGCAGCAGGGGCAATTGTGCATGTTTGTGCATGGCCAAAACTGTGCCCAGCCCATTGTACATGCTCAAGGCTTAATTTTGCATGACTGAGGGAAAGAGGCTGAAATAACTAACAGGGGAGTCAAGTGAGCAAAGACAGAGAGGTGGGAGCTGGCCAGGTACGTGGGAAGTACCCGAGGGGAACAGGCTCAGTGGAGGAGTAGGGAACGGTTTGGCTAAGGAGAGGGGACCCGTCTCCCTTCCAGTCTGAATCTTCATATGGCTGTTCCTCTGTTTCCCTATATGTATGTGTGCCCAAAAGTATATATACAATACATCCGTTACATATACTTACATATGTATGTTTATGCATGTACACACACATATACATACCCATGCAGTTTTTTAAAATCTTTAGTATTTCCACTATTAATTTCCTGTTTCTCAACCAATAATCACAGGAACTAATTTACCTTATCAAAAATGCAATTACTCAGTATCTTAGACTGCTATTTATTTGACAGCTTTCTAATTTTCCCACTTTTACCTAATTTGACAGGGAATATTATAGACATAACTAGTCTTTCAAAATGACTTTCACAAGGTTAGTTCACTTGTTAATTGACCCTCTGTGATGGTAATTTATGAAGCATATTAATTTCATCTGTCACTTCCAACGCAAAGTAAATGTGGAAAATAGTCTATCTTTCATAAGGGACCTTGTAAAAGAAGTATGTCAGAATTCTTAATTAATACATGCGTATTCTTTCAACCATTGATATTGTGCAGAACTTTTATACCCACTCATCTGAAGCTCTGTCGTTTTATAAATGTTTTGTTATTCCTTTATGATAAAGGAAAGACACCTTCATTGAGGATTATTCTGCTTGGGATATAAATCACCACCTCAAAAATAAAGCAGCCATTTGTCTGTAAGGATTTCTGGAAGTCTACAAAGGCAAAGTTTTCAGACAAAAAAAATTCCATGGGAATTGTAGCAAGAGAAACATCCTCCTTTCCAGAGGGCTGAAGTGTACATACTAATGAGTTATTTCATATCCTCAGTGCTCTAAGGAATGAAGTAAGACACACCACTTGCCAGCTTTGAGAAGGGAAGGTGGTGCCACCTGAGAGAGGGTGAGTTGGACCTTCAAAGGACATCTGCTGATGACAAAGCCCTCACCATGTGGATTCGACTTTGATAGGGATCTTTTCCTGGACCTCGTAGTATCCCAACTACATCTCAACCTTAGTCATTCCAAAACTGCTTTGGAGCCTATTCATAGGCAAGCACTTGGTATAAAGTTACAAACAAAACAGACACAAGCCCAGTGCCAGCGGGCTCACATGCATGCAGCAGAAACAGGAAAGTCAACAGAACACAAAGTGGAATTACAATACGGACTGATAAGCACTAAAACAGAGGGAGGAGTTGTTCTGCGGATTCAGTCAAGGCAAGGTGACAGGAGGGAATGATCCAGGACAGAGAGAGGGGCTTCCCTCTGCAACCAACCTAGTGTGAACTGGCTGGTTTCCTCTGGTTCATGGACTTCATTCTTTAAGGTTTAACATCTTAGTAAACATCCATTCTAGCTTCAACTCCTGCAAAGATGCCTAGGCTCCCTTGTGGGCATATGTTTCTAGTGACTTGATTCTCCCTTCTGGTTTTTATTCAGCTCTGAACTTTCCACATGCCAGGGAGGAGCCCCCCAGAAGTCAGGGCTGCATTTCTCCACCCAGCAAGCCCTAGCTAAAATGCTGGTTTAGGCAGCCTTCCTGGATTTGCCTCTTAAATCACCAGGGCTCAGCCTTGGCATTTTCTTAAAGCCTTTCAAAAGTAATAGTGTCTTTGGCTTTGTAATCCCAAGTGTATTTTTCCTGCCATTTGCCTTATACTGAAAAACTCCTACTCCCTTTATGAGGATACTAGATGCAATTTTCAAGTTTGACGGTCTTTATGTAGGATTTCTCCAGAAAGATTAGAATCCCCTGTTGGACCTTGAAATCTTAACCAGAAAAATCCAGCGCATATTAAAACTGAGTTTAGCCTTCTCATTTATGTTCTCTCTGATCAAATGGAGAATTTTTCCTTTCCTTCAAGTATCTTGCTAATGAAACCCCTAAAAGGTCATTCCTGGTTTTGAACAGAGCAAAAAATATATATGTTTGGAAAGAGGAAGGCTAATCTTTAATTTGACAGTAAAGGTATTGTAAGAGCTGGAGGTTTTCTTTGGTAAAATAGCAAAAAATGTACATATTGAATAGTAATGATATACAAAAATGTGTTAAGGCATATTTATCTCTGATTTCTCCACAATATATTTAATAAAGGCATATTTTAGAGCTTTCGCAATGAGAACCATTTGACTTCTGATTGAGATAATACATACCAATGATTTACACACAGAACCATTTTTTTAAAAAATGCAAATTATGAAGGTGGCATGCTGCAATGTCCTCATCAATCATAAAAATATACATATTTTGAATAAATGTGGAAATGTATAATCTATACTTCATAGATCTCAGCATGGAAGCCCTGCCACATCCAGCTAAAGTGCAGCACATGTATTATCGGAAAATAATTACTCCCCTACTCTGATGTTATCGCATGATAATACTGCTAAAATGCTGTTCTGAGCAATAACATTCCTGGGGAGAAGAAAATTTCTTCTTCGTTTAGTCTCAGCCAAAAATGGGCAGGTGTGTGTGTGTGTGTGTAATGGGGTATCTTTCCTTTCTCTCCAAGGTTAACAAAAATACCTTTTACAATACTCGTTTCTATTACTAAAATGGCTGAATATGCCTCCATGCCTCTCCAGACTCTGGAGCAGTGTTGGCTTTTTATCTTATTTTTTTTAACAACCATAATGAAACTCCAAGGGAGGAAATTCATGGTTAAATAGCATTTTCATGGTCCTGAAGGATTAGGTGCTCCTATTAGTAAAATTACCTTAAAATGGGAGGTCGAGCTACTTCAGAACTACCCACACATCTGTGGACAAGTGCAATTAACTTTTTGTGATTGAGTGGAGGAATTTTAGAACATTCCTGTTGCTGTAAGATTCGATAAGTGGAGAGAAAGTGATGTAGCAGTGCCTTGAGCCCAGGTCTGAGCTGGACATTTTTCTGGGGGAGGCGGGCGGAAGGGCTAAAGAAAATGGAGGGGGAAAGTAGCCGTGCTGGGAATAAATCACACAGTGCTGAATCTCAGATGTGCTTCTCATGGAACTCAATCTCCACAACCACCCAAAGAGGACTGGGGACAGGCTGGTGCTCCCCAGCGGGGCAGGGGAATGAGTGTCACCATTTTCACTCCCAGCACACCTCTGGCTATAGCAGAAGTGACCTCAAACCCTGTTATGTCACCACAATTTTTCTGTGAAAGTTGGCATCCCCACCTAACTGTAGTATGGACTGGAGCTGAACTCTGAAGAGCGTATTCATGCTGAAAAAGGTTTAATTTGTTCCACTATTCTCATTTATGCATTACTATCTAGAAGCTCAGAAAACAAACATGTTTTTTTTTTCTCTATTTCTTTCCACAGCTTTATAGATGCCAGATTGTCATAGTCCATTTTGTGTTGCCATAAAAATACTTGAGGCTGGGCGTGGTGGCTCATGCCTGTAATCCTAGCACTCCGGGAGGCCGAGGCTGGTGGATCGCTCAAGGTCAGGAGTTCGAGACCAGCCTGAGCAAGAGCGAGACCCCGTCTCTACTAAAAAATAGAAAGAAATGATCTGGACAACTAAAAATATATATACATAGAAAAAATTAGCTGGGCATGGTGGCGCATGTCTGTAGTCCCAGCTACTTGGGAGGCTGAGGCAGAGGGATTGCTTGAGCCCAGGAGTTTGAGGTTGCTGTGAGCTAGGCTGACGCCACGGCACTCACTCTAGCCCAGGCAACAAAGTGAGACTCTGTCTGAAAACAAAAAAAAAATACTTGAGACTGTGTTATTTATTTATTTATTTATAGAAATCTATTTTAATTTATTTATTTATTTTTTTAAAAAGAGGGTATTTAGCTCATGTTCTGCAGGCTGAGAGGTTCAAGGACATGGTTCCAGCTGCTGGGAAGGCTTTCACACACAGCAGAGAAGGTCAAAGGGGAAGTGGACATGTGCCAAGAAGAAACCTGAGGGGTGTCCTGCTTTGTAACAATCCACTCTTAAGGGAACCGATCCAATCCCGCGAGAACTGATCCAGTCTCTGAGGAATCCATCCACAACCCAAACACTTCCCACTAGACCACACTTTCCAATATACTGGGGGTCAACTTTCAACATGAGCTTTGGTGGGAACGAACAAACCATACCCAAACCATAGCACAGATATGGTAACTACCCCTGCTTACGGACCACTTCCTATGTGTCAGGCACTTTCTTCCATATTTTTAAACAGTAATTCTCAGCCAGGGGCAGTTTTGTCCCCCTGACCCCAGTCGGATGTTAGGCAATGTCTGGGGACATTTTTTGTTATTACAATGAGGACTAGAGGGTGCTACTCGCACCGAATGGGCACGGGGAAGGGATGTTGCTAAACATTCTGCAATGCACAGGGCAGCCCCCTCACAACAGAAAATTATCTGGCCCAAATGTCAACAGTGCCAAGGATGAGGTTGAGAAACTGCTCTAGAATAGAATTATTACTGTAGTGCTCACATCAAAAATGAAAGTATTTTTTTTATTCTTATGCAGCAGATCAGGACACAGAGTCTAAGAGGTCAATACCTGTAATAGTTATAATTTATTAAGTGTCTACTCTGTGCTTGGCTGTCTACTAAGTAGCTTTACTATATACCATCTGTTCACCAACACTACAAGGTAAGTGGTATTAACCCCATTTTACAGATGAAAGAACATGGAACATCAGCTGCCCGGGATCACAAAGCTATTAACTTGCAGAACTAAGATACAAACTCCCATCTGTCTGGTTCCAAATTATATACCCTTTCTCCTGTATCTCACTGCATCAAGGTCATAGCTGCTAAGGAGCAGAACTGGGATTCAAACTCAGAAGGTGTAATTCCAACCTCTAGATGTTTTCCGTGATACCACGTTGCCAAGCAAGGAAAGATAAAACCCTTCCAAAGTGCATGCCATGTATGTACATATTCTGGGATTAGATCAAAACTTCGGGGCATGCTGGGTACACGAGTAGATTAAAAGGTCCCTCCAGAGAAGGGACACCATACAGAAGTGCCCAAGCAGGAGACTTTCTATGGTCATCAGT
>RJWJ010049614.1:0-10188 GCA_004363605.1 Indri indri | reverse complement strand
TACAGTACTCTACTTATATAAATTTAAAGTAGTTAAACAACATTTGAGATTAAATTGGTAAAAAATTGTAATTGAATTCAGACTTCATAAAATTGTGGAAATAAAAGGCCATGATGGAGAAATATTAAGCAATGTGTAGAATTACCAAACTGCCATAGTATTATTTTTCTTTACAAAAGCATCTCAATAAAACAAATAAAAACTATGGAAAACAGAAAAGTAAAATCGGAGATTTTGGTTTGGTACTTTGCCTGAGTCTCTTGGTTTTAAAAATCACATGTAAGTCAGTCCAGTTCAAAATGGACCCACAGGTCTTGCCTCCTCCGGGCTGCTGCAGGGAATACCTTTAAGGTAAGAGGCTACAATGCTGAAGAGGTCCCAGGGCTTTATTCAAATGCCACTCCGCCTGTGTCAGTGTTCTTTGACTATGGATGGCTGCATGCCTATTTGAAGAATAGTGAATTCATAAAGAAATTTCTCTAACTTGTTACAAATGTATAATAATAAACATGGTTTTTGTAATTCCTTAGGTATTATGACTAACTCTTGACTAGGCAAACTGGAGGAATGGTATCAGATTATACAGCATGCCAAAAAAAACTCAATTATATTTCTCAGTAATGAAGACCTGCAAGTAAGGAGAGATGTTTGTAAGCGATCAGAATTTGTGTCATCAAGTTCAGGTGCTAACTTTAATTGTATTCGGCAGATATTGAACATCCATTTACTCTTACATTACATAAGATGTCATAATTACTTAGAAAAATTTTCTATCCTTCAAGATGTTCACTTTGTTTTGGGGGTTCTGCATATTTCCTGTTATATGTCTACATCTATTTTTAAATTTATTCTGCTTCTTCAATATGCTGACTTCATATCTTTCGAAAATTCTGAAAACTTCTCAACTGATATTTTGTATCATGCCTCTTCCTTATTCTCTCTATATCCTTTATGAAATTCCTGTTAGAAGGTTTTTGAAACTTTCATTCTGTATTATTTCCCTTTGTATCTATTTTACATTTCTATCTTTTTTGCCTCTGTTTCATTCACTAGAATATAAACTCTCTGAGGACCAAAGTGTTTGTGCAATAACGTATACCAAGTGTTTGTAAGAGTGACTCAGAACAGATGCACAGTGTTTGTTGAATGAATGAATGATTTCTGGGTAATTTCTTCTGAACGGTTTTTCACTTAAATTAGCTTTCATTGTGTCTAAGCTGTGGTTTAATCCCAACTGTGTTTCTGATTGCAATGGCTATGTTTTTAATTTGTCAGTGTTCTGTTTGGCTCCATTTTAAACTTGGTCCTTTTATTATGATTTCTTTCTTTTGTCCATATTAACATTTTAAATAGTCATCTTTTTAGTCTCTTTCAAATTACTCTATTTGTCAAGATCTTGGGGCTAATCCTTTTTTGTGTGTCTACTGACTTATCCTCAGTAAACAAGTTTATGTATATTTCTAATTTTTGATTGTGATTTCATCTTCATCTGGGGTATTTATTTTCTCGATGAGCTCTTTGTTATGGGACAGTTCTTACAAAGTGGTTTTATGTTAGGTTCTGTCAGTTTCTTAGGAATTTCACTGGTCTGGCATTAGTTTTTATATTAATTTTATGGCTTGTGGTTCCCAAACTGTGCAAATAGTATAAATTTAGATTCTGCAGTTGCATATGGAAAAAGTTTAGAGGTTTGATTACTCATAGGCAACTCTTTCTTTGCCCACTGGAGCCCTTGCCAGACCATGTTTTCTTGCCACTTCCCTGAATCAATGACATAGAGTCAGTCGCCTTTCTGAAACTTTGGCTTTGGGCACAGGTCTTAGGACCTGTCCCTCTGTGGGTGTTAAAACTCCAGCCCCTATCCCTTAGGGCCAATAGATCTGCTAATGTTTCTAGTCATGTGTTTTTCTCTCTGGCAGTGAATTCCTTTTGGGAATTTGGGAATTTCATTTCTTTTGAGTTTGGGTATGTATTTTACTTTTTCTCATTATTATCTTGTATCTAGGATTTTTGGCATGTGTGTGCGTGTCTGTGCTCATTTCTAAGATAAATTATTATGTGGATATTTGCTTTCTTTTTCTGAATGTAATATGAAATCGGCTCCTGAACCTGGAGGGTGTCTGTCAGAAATACTACACCTTTATTTTTTCGTTTCATCTACGAACTCTCTCCTTGCAATTTTTTTAGATAGAGTTGAAACCATCTAGAGAAGATCCAAAAAGTAATGTGTTGTCCATCTTTGTATCTCCTGTTTGCTGAAGGATCATTCCATGAGATATGCCTGACGTTGCTGTAATTGTTCTATTGCTTCCTTTTGGATTGGTAATTAGGGTAAGGCATTGGTATATCAGCCTGACACTAAAGTCCAGTGTTCCAGGAAACCTCTCAGTCTGGGTGGACCTGGATCGTCACCTTAATCTTTGGTCCTTTCCAGAGGCTGAAGAAATCCTTTAAAAATTTTCCTACTGTGGAGTCTCTTGGCTCATCCCCCAACTATGGTGTTATATTCAGACTTCTTTGTTAGAACATGTTTTAAATATATTCAGATAGTAAAGATAAATATTAATCTATTTAAAAAAACAGCCTTGAAATGATCATACATACCCCTGTTGGATAGGAAAAATATCCCCAAACAATGAGAAAGTCTAAGAGCATGATCAAGACTTATTTTATGTAGTTTGTCTTTTGGGGGGACTGGTGAATTATACTTCTAGAGCTAAATTCAAAGTATTATTGTGGCTGGGCTGAAAAACCCTCAAGAATGCATTTCACATTGATTTTATTGTAGACCTCTGTGAGGCAAAGCAGAGGGAAATGATAGCACACTCCTTTCCCAGTAATGCAAATCAAATGAGCCAGTGGCAACAAAGCCACTCCTAACACCTTTGCCCTTTTTTTCTCATGATTTGAACTGAAGACATAAGTATGTACTCTAAATCCAGACTAGCAAACAAGGGCCAGGGCAGCCATCTTACCTGGATCACTCACCAGGTACTATAGGAGCAGTGCATTCTCTCCTGAATTGAAAATCTGTTTATCGTTTCTGGCTGCATAAGTGCCATTAGAAGCCTGAGAGAGGGAAAGTGGTATTATTTATATAGGAGGGGCCTAGACTTCTGTAACCTGTCCTGTAAGTGACAAAATGCCCACCAGCACTTCCACAAACAGCTTCTGAATTACGATAACTTTTTTTAATTCTTAAAATCCTTGACCACTGTAACTACCATAAAGACCCACTCATCAACACACTTACGCGCACACATTTTATTCTGTTTTATAGAAACGAGAATCTCGTTATTAACAGCGTATAATTCAAAAAGCTAGACAAAAGGGGAAGGAAACAGTTGAGAAAGGAAAGTACTGTGGCCAGAATGCTACAATGCTTGTTTTCAGTTTTTGCAAATATTGGTAAAATAATAGTTTGCTTTTTCGTAAATGCTTTCCAGTCAGACACTAGAAGTACTTTTAAAAGTATGATGGGAGGCACAAAGAAAGAATGTTCTTTGTCCAAATTTATTCAGTTGTACCAGCAATGCAACTCATAATGTAGACTTCCCGGAAATTTTAAAACATTTATTTATTTGTTTATTTATTCATAGTCTTTGGAAAGCTATGTTGTGGTAGTGCTAATAATATGGTTTGAATACAGCATTGTCAAGATGTCTTATATGTTAGAGCAGCTTTCTAAGAACTATACGTTTTGTATTTTCTGATAATTTTTCTAAATAACGCTTTGTATTGATTGCAATTATGTTTTCGAAAAGTCACTAGGTTTCAAAAGTCTTTGTATTTCTCAGGTGGCACTAGGTTACTGTAATTGTAGTAACTATAATTCTGTTGTTTTGCACACTGTTCCTATACAGCTTTGGTTTTCTGGCCTGAAGCTGAAAGAGGTTTTAAGAGCTCACAGTTTCTCCTCCCACCCCCACCATTATTGTTCTGAAATATGAATGCTTATTTAAATATTGGAGGGGTAGAGTTTCTAGAACTTTCAAGAGTAATTTTTTTTTTTGTTCTTCACAGTGGGAGAAAATTGACTTATTAGTAGTTTAAATGTTCTCTGAAGTCCTTGAAGATCATGATATGAAAAACTTAACAAAATATTAGCATTGATACGACTTCTATTTATTTGCTAATGAGGGCTCTACAACTTTGAAGTCTGTGGAGTGTTTGAAACATGAATGGTGAAAAATAATGCAACATTAGTTATTTTCTATCAGGGCCAGATTAGTCTGCTAAAAAGTATGAAGTATAGTTTTGTGTAAAATATATCTTAGATTGAGAAAATGGAAACACCTTTTTTTTAAAAAAAATAATAGCTTTAGTAAGATCCTTTATGGATTTACGGGTTGTTCTCATTTGTCATTGGACTGTTTCCAGATGTAAAATATTACTTTCTTGAAATTGCTATATATTCCACTATCAAAACCAGGTGCATGTTGTTTTACAGCCATTTTACTTCTGATTTTTAATGCTGAAACTCATAGAATGCCTTGAACTGATAATTTGTTTAACTCTCTACCTACTAATTGGACCAAGGAATAACTCTGTATTTTTATCTCTTTTCTATTTCACATTTTATTTCTGTTTCAATTAGTGTGTGCCTTTGGCAAAAAAGAGATGATTTTGCTCTCTGTTTTAGGATTTGCCTCCAAGAAAAAAATATATTTTATTGCCACTTTTCTCAATTGATCTAGTAAGGTTCACAGACAATGAAAAGAGTAAGAAAACTAATTTTAAAATCTTGGTAGTATTATAATTTTCTTTCTTATAATAATCAGAAAAAGAACTCGTACTACTTTTGTTTCTAATATAGCAGCTCTGAAAATCTAGGCTTACATATTTTTTCTTCTCTTTTCTGCTGTGTATACTTAAGTATAATGAGAATGGACTCTACAGTTTTAATTTTTCCATTTTAGTGCAGAATTTCAATTCATTATAGACCACTAAGGGCTTCTACCTTGGCAATTTATGGCAGAACCTTGTACCTTCATATACTGAGGCCGCTATCAGAGCTTGCTAAGCCATGACTCAAGGCCAATGGAGATCACGCTGTGAAGTTGAAAAAAAACAGAGTACCAATGCCGAAGTGAGTTACATGGAGACTATTCTTAGCTGATTGTTAGGAACACAGTTTCTCATGTCATCTCAACACAGATTATCATCCTGTAGTTTAACCAGAATGTGCTACCTATGAAGTCCCTTTTTGAGGCATTGTGGAAAGGTGTGAGGAAAGGAAACAGAGCGTCAGCTTTGTCATCTCTACAGTGATAGTAAGAATTCCTTGTGCACATTTGTTGTTGAGAGAAAGGGTGAGATATGCTAGATTGCGTGTAGTACATGTGTAGTGTTAGTTTTCTTTCATTCATTCACCACTGGGTCATTATGTTTATGTGCTCACAGGAACGTAGTAGACTATAAAGTAACATCACTATATTTTAAAAGCTGTAGATATGATAGATTTCGCAGTCTTGAAAAGCGGCTTTTTAAACTGAAATTTAAATTTTCATTTGAGAACAGTCCTGATTTGCCTGTACAAAGAGCAATAAGTTTGCTGGGAAGGAAATATGGAAACTCCTAACTGTGTCTTACTCTGTCGACAGTGAAGGAGTCTGAGTGGACATTCTAGTGGTCAGAAATCCAAGCTTTCTCTTTCCATGAGTGGGGAGGTGGGTGGGGCGCAAGTAACCAGGAGGTGCTGGGGCTCGGAGTCCCTTCCCAAGTCTACCATGCCTTCCATAGGGACACTGCCATTCCTCAGTCATGTGTCCCCTCCCAGTGAAGCATCCACAACATCCTTACTTGCTGTACTTTTCTTCATGGAACTTACTTATCTACTGGACCTATTTGCGTATTTGTTTATTGTATGTCTCTGACTTCCTTTCCTTCCCACTACCCATGTAAATTCCACGAGGGCCTGGTCTTCAGCATTAAAGATTGAGCATCCCAAATGCTCCAAAATCACTGACATGAGATAATGATGCCTTTTGCCTTGTGATGGCTCAATCAATGTACGCAAACTGTTTTATGCACAAAATTATAAAAAATGTTGTAGAAAATTACCTCCAGCCTATGTGTATAAGGTCTATATGAAACATAAATGAATTTTGTGTGTAGACTTGGGCCATATCCCCAAGACATCCCAAGAGATCATTATATATATGCAAATACTTCCAAAATCCCAAAAAAAAAATAAGTAAATAAATCTGAAATTCAAAACACTTCTGATCCTTAGCATTTTGGATTTGGGATAAGGGACACTTGACCTGTACTGCATCCTCAGTGCCTGGCACAGAGTGGGTGCTCTTTGTTAAAAGAAAGGACAAAGGAACAAAGGAGAGAGAGACGAGACATTGAGAAATAGGGGAACATAGAGGAAGAAGGCAGAAACATAGTGATGAAAACGGCAATCTGATACCTCACTTGGGCATCAGAAGATGATCGGTACTGGACAACTTTTATTAGCGGCCATTTAAAAAAATTACACTTGCAATGTTTTTGTGTGTTGGAAGGAGGCTAGACATTGTCCCATGGAAATTCATAGTTACATTTTTTGCTACATGTTTCCTTGTGAAAAAGTTGGAAAAGGTCTAGGAAACTTACCTTCGAAGGCCCTTTCTCATGAATTTTCAGCTCGGACTTGCAGCTTTTTGGGGGCCGAGGCTGCAAGGTGATCTTGAGAGCAGCTGGGGAGGCTCTAATGGGGTCCAGCTGTATGCCCAGAGAACGCACCCTCTCAAGATGACATTAACCAGGTAGACCCTGCCCTGCCTGGTTTCCTCTGGGCTTTATGGGTCCCTGTGGTCTGTTGCATTGATCTTGCATTTTCAGGTTTTATAGCAATTCTAAACATGTGAGGGTACATGTTTGCTCTTTGATGTGCCCTCTGATAGAAGCCAGAGTGCTTTACCTGAGCCTGTGTTTAATAATGATGGGGGGGTCACATGCCCTGCAGCAGTGCGCTTGCTCCCTGGGAGGCTGGTTTTGTGTGCAGCTTTTATTGGGGTGGTTGATTGGCAGGCTTTAATCAGGGATGTTTCTTGTTTTATTTTTGAACATGGAGTATATTAAGGATAGTTAGACATATAGTCCTGTGTTGTTTTGTTTTTAACCACGTCCATTGTGCCCCTTGATAGAAAGAAGAGCAGAATGAAGAAAGGCAGGGGACAGAAATGGCAATACTTACATCCTTTAACTATATGGTGTTTGTAGTTATTCATATTTTTCCATCTTTTATCTTTACCTCCATCTCTGTAAGAAGGCAGCTATCGTATCTCCATTTTACAAATAGGGAAGTTAAGGCAGGTGGATTTTGGAGACATGATACTGCTTAGTGTGGGTGAAACCTAAATTAGAATTCACAGCTCTTACCACTAGATAGGTGCAAAATCCAAGGCAGTCATGACATTTCTATGGACTCTTTCAAGGAGTAAGGGGACAGAGATTGACTTTTCAGAGTAGAACTGAATGCATGTAAATGGAATCATAGAACTTTAGGATCAGAAGGGCCTTTAATGGGACCATCCTCTGAGCTGGAATTGCCTCTTTTCTAAGCTTGCAATGTGCATGACCTGGATGTGCTCTAACATCTCCATTATTTATATTCTAAATATATCAAACTAATGAGAGAATTGGACAAATCTTTATGTGCTTAGGTCCAACAGTACTTACCAGAGGTGGTCATATTTGTTTTTTTTTTTTTTTTTTTTTTTTGGCTTTCCTTGGCATCTAGCTCTCCCAAAGAAATTAGCTCCTTGTGTCCTCACTTTAATTTGGAAGGGATTGGTTTGGAAGAGCCACTAAGGGCTCCCTAAACAGCTCCTTAGAAGTCAGTGTGACTTGGCAGATGGCACCTGAGGTTTACGATTGGAGTTCTAGCCATGACATGTTGATGATGATGGTGTGATGGTGATGATTGTTAATTCCTTAATCCGTCTTTGATCACATCATCATAATTGACAGTTGTGCATTGAAGACTCACTTCATGAGGCACATCCAAGCTAGGTGATTCCTTTCTGAAAATAATACTGTGGACCCAAGGTGTGTAGACCTCATGTGGCTAAAAAACAACCCTGTCCTTACTTTTAATTACTTTCTTATTTGTTTGAATTTATTAATGGGAGTAAATCTAACTTTAAAGCCATTCATTGGTGGCGAACCCTAACTGTTCAGTGAAATATAAATTTGGTACATTTGCATTCTAAGCAACTTTTATATTTTGACAGCTGTTTTTATATTTAAACAGGGAGTAGAAATAAAAATTTCTTTTCTAAACAGATATGCCAGACTATATTCACTGTGTTTGAGTGTAGTATTGATTGGTCATGGCTGATGTTTATCAGACTAAGCAAAGTGTGTCTGTATTAGTTGTCTCAAGAGGGGTTTATTCTTAAATACTAGTGAACTGCATGATAAATCTTGGAAAGTGGAACACGCCCAAGCAAAATTTACAATTTTTCTAGGCTTTATTGATATTCTGATCCATCCGATGAAGACTGGAGTCATTCACATGATAGACAGGGGAGCACAGATGCCATTTATTAATTTGTTGAATGTTTATCACAATTAGCAAGTTGATGAATATTTGCAGTGATATATTATTACTGTACAGAATGGTAGTGGCCATAATAGAAAAATTATCTTAATATGTTCACGCATGATTTATACATGTGTATATAGTATATAGACATATATATGTATGTGTATCTGTATTTCCATTTTGTAACAACCTTTGTTGGCACTCATACAGTAACTTTTATTTTTATTTTTATTTTTTTTGAGACAGAGTCTCACTCTGTTGCCTGGGCTAGAGTGAGTGCCGTGGCGTCAGCCTAGCTCACAGCAACCTCACACTCCTGGGCTCAAGCGATTCTACTGCCTCAGCCTCCCGAGTAGCTGGGACTACAGGCATGCGCCACCATGCCCGGCTAATTTTTTCTATATAATATATTTTTAGTTGTCAGATCATTTCTTTCTATTCTTTAGTAGAGATGGGGTCTCACTCTTGCTCAGGCTGGTCTCGAACTGCTGACCTTGAGCGATCCACCCGCCTCGGCCTCCCAGAGTGCTAGGATTACAGGCGTGAGCCACCGCGCCTGGACAGTAACTTTTAATTATTCTCCTTTCTCCATTGTCTACTTACTGATTCCTTTCTTTATGTCAATCATATTGATAAATACTAGGAATATAAACATTAATAAGGCACAATCCCTGCCTTCGGAGCTGGAGAAGCAACCACTTATTAGCCAGCATGATGAGTGTTATGAGAAACTTACGTAGAAGATGTTCTGGTAGCCCAGAAGAGGCCTCCTGTGTCTCAGGAATGCATTCAAAAAAGTTTACCCGGGAGGATCATTTACAATCCAGCAGTAGTTTCATAGAATGTCTGTTTCAAGAGAACCCTTCCCTACGTCTTTAGTTTTTATTAGTTATAAATTTCTTCACACTTCTTTTAAAAACGTTCACTGTTAATTTTGAACACTGTTTTTCATATATTTTTTAGAGTGTTTTTTTTGTTTTGTTTTGTTTCTTTCCTCCTGGCTTTTAAATATATTTTAAAAATATTTTTATCCATATCTAATTTTTGCAACTTTCAAAAAAAAAAAAAAACTTTCTAAGCAGTCACCTCCTGACCCTCTTTTCCCCCTTAGCTACTTCCCCCTCCCGGGGCCACCTCCCCTTCTTCAGAGCCCCCGCATAATGCTATTCCTTTACCGTCCAGCCATCTGCCTGTTTTAGCCTCTTCTTCACTCTCTCTGTTTCTTCTATATAGATTTCCCCATATGTCTGCTTCTTCCTTTATCCACAAGTCCAGACACTCCTCCATAGCTTTCTTACCACCCCATCCTGGTGTCCCGTCTGTTCATAAATAACTCTTTCATCCGCTTTGGATTCCCCCCCCCCTTTTCTAAAAAGAGTGTGCAAATAAACCGAAAGTGCATGGAGCCAAGATGCATAGCATAGTTTTGATTCAGAATAGACTTTCTCCTTCCCTTCACCTGTTTTATTCCCCATTTTTCATTGCTTGCCTTCTTTATACAGATCTCCACAATTTCCACTCAATTTTTGTATGACAGTGGATGCAAAGTTAATTAATATATGATCACGACAAAGTTTTTGCTTCTTACTCGCAGACCATTTTGCCCTAACCGGTTCCTCAATCGTGTGCTGCCTGGTGTTTGCTATTCT
>RJWJ010049613.1:0-10191 GCA_004363605.1 Indri indri | reverse complement strand
CTAAGGGTAATTATTATGCCATTAGCTTGAATCTGCATTGCGGTTCACCCATCCAGGTGGGCTTTCTTAGAGGGAGCTCATATGCAAATGGATTTTGAGGATACTTGTTGATCACTTGGTAATATCCCACACCTCCAGAGATCCCTCCCCCAGACTGGGCCAATAAAAGGAAACAATCTGAGAAGTGCATAGTGAGTCTTCCCTCCCTCCCTCCCTTCCTTCCTTCTCTGCAGTCTCACAGACAGACCTGTTTTATTCTACAATAATGAGCTGCTCCTGTGAAACTGCTCCCTGCCTGGAGTTACTCCGTCGCACTGCCTCTGCTGGTGATTTTTCCAAGGAAGGAGTCAGAGGACTAGGATAATAGTGTGGACTTGACACTTTGGTGTGTGTGGTCATTCTTTGGCCAAGAGCCCACCAAGAACTGAGGGCAGACTGATACCCCGACAAAGCCAGAGATCTCACAGTAATCTGGTGCTACGGAAGTATTAGGGAGTTTGGAGGCCACACATCCGGCAAAATCATGAGAGAAACAAAACTCTCTAGAGCGATACAGGAGTTAAATAGGGAAACTGTCGGACTACCTGGTCTCCAAGGGAAAACAAGTAGAAAAATAAGAAACTGCCTTTGAGGAAATCATCGTCATGGCCCTCACTTGAGTGGAGAATCTAAATTTCTATCAGTGTGAGGTGAGATGCCAAGTTGAGAAATAATATAAAAATTAGCAGGGGGTGGTATAACTGCAAAAGCAAATGCAAAACCTTCCTGGTGACCACTCCCATGGAATTTACATGGGAAAAGTACTCAAATCCTATAAAGATGAACCCTATGAAAACAACAAAGTCCCAACCACCCTCCCTAAACAAGAGTCCTTGCTCAAAGCCAACTTTCAAATTGGACTCCAGATTTCAGACCTTGGGACAATACTCAGAAACAGGAGTTTGAGTATCAACAGGACGTCTCCTGTATCCCCAGGATCACAGACCAGGATGCAAAGCAGAGGATAAAACATCATCCTGCCACAAAAATTCTGAAGAGTAGGCTGAGCACCGCCCCCCCACCCCCACCCCACCCCAGGTATCCCTCCAAAACCATGGCAGCTGTATAAGCAGGGCAGAGAGGAGGAAGAACTTCTTCAGCTGCTACATGTGACTGGGTGGAGAGGGCTGAGTCTTCACTTTCTCCTCCTCTTCAGAGGGAGTAAACAGGTGCTTTTCTCTGACCCTCATCCCCAAGCCACTTGAGTGGAATTCTAGGAACATCACCACCTGCAATGTGGGGGTTCCAGCATCTCATTCACTGTCAGCCTCTACTTCCCTGGCAGTTTTGCTGATTCACCCCATGTGCCCTGGGGGCAGACGGGCGAGAGACTTGGGACAAGGTTGCAAGGTGAAAATAGGGCTGCTGTGGAGTGATCTGGACTATTACCACATGACCAAGCAGAGATGTCCATGTTCCCCATGAATTAAGAGACATAAGCCATGTTGGCAGAACCAGCACATGAAAATGCTCTGGTTGGGGGACCTCCAACAACAGGGCAGGGCCTGCAGCTGAGGGGGCCTGGGGACACTGGACTAGAGTCCCCACCTGTCAGGGAATTGCATGATGAGAAGGCTCCTAAGGGCTTCTGCAGAACTCAGCCATGGCATTATAAGGGGGCCAGACTTTGGACACCTGCCCCAAGGACACACCATCAGTGGAGCAGTTCTAGGTAAGTTAAAGACGCCTGTCGTCTCCACCCTCTCCTCTCATCTCAACACCAGAGAAGGTGAACCAGAAAAAGAAGATAGTAGGAATGGAAGTGCATACCCCTGTAAAGTAAACCAAACTATTTTAGATGATAATATGATAAAGTAAGTTTTTAAATGATTATATATGTTAATGTAAAAAGAATCCACCCCCCCAAAAGAATAACACATTTGGAAAAAGGGTGAATTTGAAAAGAACAAAATAGACTCTAAACATAAAAAATAAAAATTGCTGAGCTCAAAAACTCATTGAGGATGACTATGGTTAACAATAATATATTGTGTCAAATAGCTAGAAGGAAGATACTGACTATTCCCAACACAAAGAACTGCTAAGTGTTTGAGATGGTGGATATGCTATTAATAATTACCCTGATCTAACCACTACATGCTATATGTGGTGAAAAAACACTATGTATCCCATGAATATGCACAATTTTTATTTGACAAGTAAAAAATGAAATTAAAATAAATTTTAAAAAACAACAAAAAACTCTTACTGAATGTCAGTATTCAGAGCAGGACATAGAGACTAAGACTTTAAGCAGGAAGGAATTGCATACAGGGAATTCAATGCTGACACACTGGCAGAACAACTGGAGGATGAAAAGTTAAGGCCACTAATCACTGAGTAATCGATTCCAAGTTCACTGCACATCGCTGAGATTCAGGGATGGAATATGATATCAAATTTGCTTTGCCACAGTCCTTGGTAGGTTATGCTGCTGCCACAGACCCAGTGACCTCTGAACTCCACAAAGCTGGTAACTAGACATGGGGAGTTTATCCAGAACAAAAAGCAATAATACTTGGGCCTCCAAACTTCCTTTCCAGTCACAGAGAAAGTGGGTGGCCCACATTTCATTTCCACTTGCTAAAGCGCACATCACAGTTTCACATTGTCACATTGGTGCAACTCAAATCTAGAAATCGGATTGCAAAACCATGCCAGTAACACCGTATTTAGCTTTCCTCCACTTTGGAGAAAATTACCCATTTTATGCCATGGTCTATTGACTCCAATAAGAAGAACAAAAATGTAAGCAAGTATATACAGTATAGCATAAATAGAACTTAATAAGGGGTTAATATTAATAAGATATCCATAATTATTAATTATGTCTAGGCCTATTAAATGGATTTTTTTCTTTTCTTTGTTATTCATTTTTTTCTTTCTCATCCTTTTATTTCTTTTTTCAAATGCAATAAAGGGATCAAGGGAAAATTTTCTATGAAAAATACATGTTTTTATTCTTTAGTTCAATTCTACTCTTAAGATACAAAAAAGGCAACATGATTCAGGAATAAGAGAAGATTCACGGTGAGTTCTGATTTTATCATAAGAAATTATCCTAACAATAAAGATAATGATAAAAGGAAACCTCAAGTCACCAATGGGGGTGAATGCCCCGAATCACCACAGAGCTCAGATTTAGGAAGAATATGTCCAAAAGTGGAACTAGAGGGTTAATCAATCAAGGACAGTTTCAAAGAGTGGTGCAAACCTACGAGATGTGTCAGGAAGACTAATGAATTATATCAAATTAAAGTCTAGAAAGAGCTGATGTTTGCAAAAAGCACTGAAAATGACAAAAATGTGATTTTTTTTTTTAAAAAAGAACTAAAACTTTAAAGCTATGGTAAAAAGAAAAAAAGGCAAAAAATGATTCAATTTCTTGAGGCACATATAATGTAAATGAAAGCAAAAGAAATTGCTTAGTAACATATGAAGTTTATCTGTCCTTTCCTACAGCCAATAATTATTTAATTACCCCAAAAAACATCGTAAGTGTGACATTACCTGGATTTGAGTCCTTGCTGTGCTGTTCTAATCTTTATATCAACATATTACCTGAATCAATTTGGTTAACTTCTCTACCATGTCGTATGACATATGACAACTATATATAAAGTTTTTTGTTTCATAGTTATGCTATAACCATGATTTGGAAATGTTTGCACTCAGCTAACATTTATTGAATGCTTCCTCCATGCCAAGCACAGTGCTGAGTCTTTCGCATGCATCTTCTTATAACATGTGACACATTTCCTTGTGGTGAAATGCTGATGGAGATTTATTTGTTGTCAAATAATAAGTAGAATGGAGTCAGAGAAGCAGCTGCTACCATCTGTCTCCCAGTCGAATGGCCAATGCTTGGTTTCTAACGATATTCGTTATTATTGCCACTATCGTCATTTTTAAAACACAAATCATGACAAACAAATTGTTGAAAAATTGCTAAAACTATTGCAAATGAATTTATTAGCATTCACAGGCAAGTGAAAATTAGCAGAAGAGATGACCGTGATGCACATTTGGGGGTAGAAGTCATATCTTCCCTGCGCATAGTGAGGATTGAGCCAGGGAATAGGTTGCCTTCTCTCCTCCTTGTGGAATAGATTTTTACTATCTCAATGCCTTTCCATAGTTGATCTAGAAGGTTTCTTATTTTTGTCAGCAAGAAAAAAATATGGGCTTTCTAGTTAGACATGCCACGGTTGATATCTCAGGTGCACCACTTAGTGGCTCTGCCATAGAGCAACTCGTTCACCCGCTTCAGTCCCGGGACACACATTTCCCAGAGAGGTTTGATGATACAGGTGGTTGTTTGGAAGAGACTCTTTGAATGCTTAGCTCATCATATGTGCTCTATAAATATCGGCATTTACAAGTTAAAATCAGTATTGTTAGTGTTTCTCTATCTATCTATGGATTTTTCTACCAGCTTATAGATGCTTGGTAAAGCCCTTTAATAAGTTACAACCTGGAATTCTCCCTTTATTCTAATTATCTTGTCATCCCTCATGTTGATGTGAATTTGCTTTATGATTCTATTTCATAAAAGTTTATCAGTGATGCTCAAGTCCTAAACCTGAGTGATCCTAATTATCTAAAATTGATTTTACATATATTATGTATATACTTACATATTTGTTTGTGTGTATATATAAACATACCTATACAAGACTTAAAATGACGGATTCTTTAAAGCATTTGGAATCTACCAAAGACATCTATAATTACACTGAGTTGAGTATGCTTTCACCTTTGATGGCATCATGGTCATTAAGCAAGCTAGAATACGACTTGGACATTTCACAAGTGACACAATTTCAGCATTGAAGAGAATTACTTCAGCATATACTTCTGAAGCTATTCATCCAGTTACCTCGGTCACACTGTGAAATACACATGCTATACAGAGCTGATTGGTGTAGTAAAATTACGTTTTTATCCTACACAGGCTCTCATGAAGGACTAGAATAAAGCCCATGATAGACTAAAAAATGCAGCAATTTTCTCCTCAAACAACTGCACCTCAACTTAGCTACATTTTAAACAACAAATTCCATTAAAATTGACCAGAACAGAATGACTTTTTGAATCACACAATAGCATGTATGGTATGATTTTAAGTGAAAATTCTCATTGCAAGTTCAAACGAAAGTAAAAAGTTTCTTATATGGCATTAAAAACGTCATCTATTTAAATCAAATGATGTTCTACAGAACTGAACAGGAATTTCAGGGAGGAGCCCTCCTACTGAATATGCTTTCCACGTTAGCAGATATTTCTCCTTAAAAGCCAAATTTTGTTAATTGAAAAACATAAACTTTTATTTAATGGAAAATAACATAGATATCCAAAATACACAAAAAATTGCTGGATACATTAAACATTTTCCTGAAAAGCAGCCCTATCTTTGATCATATCTTACCATCATGTCTATAAGTAATCTAGTGTTTATGTTGTCTTTTTTTTGTGTGTGTGTGCTTTCCCCTTGCATTATTTTTCTGGGCTCTAATCTTTGAGTCTAATTTAATCCTCTTAGATCCATCAGGGTCTAAATATCTGGACTCCATTCATACATTACCTACTTCCCCATTGAAAACACAAGATAGACCTTTGGTATTCACTTTGCTGAATGAAACTACATTTTAGAGAGCTAAGAAAAATGACTCTGTAAATAAAAGATTATATAATTTAGAGTATGCTTCATTCCTTTATAGCACAAAATTTCCATCTCATACCGTTGTATCTAGAGAAGAGTAATCTCTCTGTTGGTGACTTCTTATCATGTTGAAGGGATCCTTGATTATTTTGTAGGTTTTTGCTCACACAAATAATCTTATTTTTCCCCTGAATGGGAAAATTAAACATGTATCTTCCTGCTTCTTTGTGTTTTGAAACTTAATTTGAAATAAAATGTCTTAAAAGGTATATTTTCTTTAAAGATTTTGACTTAAGACCTTGGTGTTAAATTCACAAAGTATATTTGGAATATCATTGTTTTTATCTCCCTCCCTTGCATTTAATACCTTATATTTTCTGCTTTCTTGATATAAAATTCATATTAAAACTTCCCATCTTGAGGTGTTCATATTCTGTGTAGAATTAAGAGGATAATGTTCATGACTTGAGGTCTGTGAAGCAATGAATAGCTTTCTCACTTGATTAAATACGGGGACACTTAATAAGCTGCAAGCACCATTTATTTCTTTACATACTGCTTGTGTGAGCAGTGTGAAATATTTTAATATACAAAAAGAGAAGAGAAAATAAAATAGTTTCAATAACTTTGGGCCCTAGTGTACACAACATGTGTGCATTTGAGGGGAGGGGCAGGGAGGAACAAAAGGAGGAATATTTGCTCTTATAAGTCATTTTTCCTTCAAGTAATTTCTGTTAATATATCTTTTCCCCATGGGCAATCCCTTCATTTTGGGAAGCAATTTGCATAACCTTGCAAGACATTAATTCCAAGGACTAAGTTCATACATTTATGTTCTGTTAAGAAGCATATTCCCTGTTGCTTTTGCTAAATTTTCAGGGAGAAACCAAGTCTGTGTAAGTCATTATGACTTGGTGTTTGATGGTTGCCGAGGCCACGTGACTGTCCCATAGTCAGGAGGGCTGACAGATAAAATACGGTGTCTTACAAAGCCATAGTCAAGAGGTGGCTGGTTTTGTTAGGGCTGTTACAGAAATTCCCCGATTAACTGGGAGAATCAACATAAAATCTCAAGTGGTCCCTCCAATAAGGATTCTAGGGATTCTAAATTCTTTTATAAAAATAATCTTGGGATAGTTTCCATTTCGTGAAGAGAGATGCTCTGTTCAATAGTTAGCTCAGTTGATCGAGGACCACACTGAAATGTCTGATGACGGCAGAGGCGGGGAAGCTACCTCTACAGATGGTGCTCTCCAGGGTGGGTGGACTTTACCCAGGAAAGCAGGGCAATGACTGCCATGGAACTCAGGAGCAAGAGTGTGAAAGGAACCAAAGCAAAATGTTTTCAAACCCAGAAAACAATTCTAAGTGAAGAAACATGGTAAAAGTAATAAATGAAGAGCAGATGTTAGTAGTAAAATAACCATATTGACTTGGTTTTATTTCCATTATCCATTTAGATTTGAGAGCAACCTGTGTTGGTTTTCATTTATATAATTAAAATGTCGCAAGGAAATAAGTTTAACTTGAAATTATCTTGCTTTGTGTAAAATACAAGAAATATTCTATAAAAAGTATAAATTTGTGATGAATTGGAATTCTAAAGATTCTTTAGGTTGAGGTAAGACATTTTAAGGCGTGAACTCATATTTACATATTAATAGCTTACTCTGACTTTTTCTCTTGTATTTTTTTTAACATTTCCCAACATTGAAGGTACACCTAGGGATTCCCTCCACAGTGTTTTTCCAACTGCACACTCAGAAGACTTTCTGTTCATACATATTGTCTTCTCCAGAGTCAAATTCTGAGTAGATGTCCAATAGTGGCAGGAGCAGATGAACGAATGAGTGATTAGATGTTCAGAACAGCGGGGACTTTTATGGTTCACTTCCTCCAAAAATGTAATGTAAGCTATGCGTGGAGTAAGTGGAAGCAAAGAAGAAAGACATGTTACAAACTAACATTACACAATTTTTGTGTTTGCCCATCTAATTTCAGATCGTCACGACCTACACACCAAGGCATTGGGACCTCTTTAAAAACTACTATAGAATAGCTTTTGGGGAAGCCCCGTTCCTCTCCAAATCTTGTTCCCACATTTACAGCGTCTGTATGAAGGAGTCACTGCATGCTGCAGGTGCCTTCGAATCAGACAAATGCTGGTTTAGGTAACTGGAAAAGCAATGAGCATTTACTATGCACCGACTCTCTGCTATGCACAAATAGTGCAGAGAGAAAGAGGAAACCTTCCGTCTTCTCCAGAAATTCTGTGTCTTGTAGGGGAGAAAAATGTCTGAGAAACAAATTACAACCCGGGTCACAGGGCTCTGCCATGGTCCTAGAGGGACAGGAGGCCTGTCCCGAGCCGACCCTTGCTGAACGCTTCAGGGGCCTCCTACGCCTGCAGAACTCGGGGACATAGAATTTTCCTTTTACTGGAAAACTTTCTGCCTCCAACGCCCGCTTCTCCACGCATCAGCCCTCTCCTCATCCCGATACGTAGCGTGAGGTCACTTTCCGTGGGCAGCTGCGCCTGCCCCGCTGCTCCCCTCCTGGGCTCCAGACGCGGCCCACGGTCACTGGGGCCGCAGGGCCTCGGATCTCCCTGCGACTGACCCGTCACATGCACTTTCATTTAAGGGTCGTAAACATTCACCACACTTATCAACAAACCTGAACAAAGGCACATAGGCATGGTCTTAGATATTAAACATTTTCAAAATCCGTGAAGGAGGGACAGGAGTTTGATCACAAACGCAGCTTCATAAAATCCTTTCATCGAAGGTGCCCTAAAACATAGTCTCTAGCGACGTTTCTAGAAACCCAGAGCAGAGGCCAGCTTCCCTGCCCAGCCAGCACACCAGCACACCGCTGCGGCCTTGGTGGGGGCGGGGGTTGGGGGTGACGTTGCCACTGGGCGGTGGAGCGGAGCGTGGCCTCGGGGCTGAGCCGCTCTCTGAGTATCGGCCACCTTCCCGCCACGTGTGCCCTGATTCTGACCTGACCAGGTGCACCCCAGACTGCGGGAGCAGAACCCCAGTCCTCAAGGAGGCTGAGTGGAGAAGGAAGGTGTTCTAGGAGGGACAAAGAAAGGAAGAATGTGGCCTGGAATCATCAACCCAATGGAGCAAGGATGTGTTCAAAATTATCAGCAGGCTAAAAATAACCTTTTTTCCTAATTCCATCCAAAATAAACAGTTCTCCTGTACACTTTTTGTCTGGAAAGGGGGTGTCCTAGACCCAGTCCTAAGCTCTCTGAGGCCTGGACAGTGCCCCCACGTTGTTTTCTCAGCCACTTGGGGACTGGCAGGTGTCTGGGGCATCCGACAGCTGCAAGGGTGAGGCTGATCTCTGCACGGAGGGGACAGGGGCCGCTGACAGACCTTCGCGTCTGAAGCTTGCTCAGTTGCCATTTATGACTGTCTTCCCTATCCATTCTCTGGATCCACCTTAGTGCTCTGTGTGTCTAATTGAAAAGGGTGTTCTTATTAGTTCGACTCTCTTTTCTTTTAAAAAAAAAAAGGTTTCCAAGCTCTTTTTCCATAATTTTAAGCATTACAAGCCTTCCCTGTAATCCCAAACCACGTGACTGGCTCTTACTACCAAAGAATATAGAACTAAAGGATGAGCGAGACATTGTTCACATCCGATCATCTGGGAATGCTTGCATAGCGGCAAAAATATAACTGAGACCCTGCCATAACTGATACACTTTTAGAACATTATTCCCACAGAACTTACTTATCTCAAAATTACATTCTGCATTTCCTTAATGCAGTGGGGGATCACACAAAATAATTGGTCCTGCTACATTATCAAAATACCATGCTAAAGATAAACCTCCAATCAAAAAGGTAATTAAGACCTACATCTAAGTATATTCAATTACCTCTCAACACTGCTTTTGTAATTCTGGGAATTCTGCCCTAAGAATGAGCTAAAGTTCAGCTTGGATTTTCTCTAAAACGTTGATATAGGAGACACAGAAGGAGCTATTAATATGCATGTTCTCACTTTCCCCAAATCCTTCATCTGTGTACTGTGCAGCAGATCCACACAACCACAGTTGAGGAAGAGTGATGACAGCCGTGCCCACATCCAGACAGGCAGATTTATAAAAGCGTCCGTGCCCAGCTCTCTGCGCAGTTGATGACTGTGGTAAGTGGAAAACAATTACGGCGTCTACATCTTTAATGGGGAAAACTAATGATAAAGAAAGACAGCAGGCATTTGGGGATTATGTTGGTGGAAGGGACAAGCAGATTGTTCTGCGATTCCTACATCATAACAAAATTGATGAGGGGTGAACCTCCTAAGAGTTGGGAAGATGAAGCTAAAAGTTAGAAAATCTAAATCTCATTTTCAGTTATGCTTCTGCTGCTTGTACTTTCCAATCTATAACCACCAAATAGAGAGGATAATAACCACCGTCCTTTAAAGAAGAATCATGAAAAACAAAACGTGAAGATTGATCCAAACACTTCTTA
>RJWJ010049612.1:0-10179 GCA_004363605.1 Indri indri | reverse complement strand
TTCCCTAGGCCATTCTTTTTATCTTCCAACATTAAACATTAAATTCTCATGAAATTAAAGTTTTATATAGCCCCCTTTGGGAAATGGTATTTTTTTTTTTTTTTCAATTTCAGGGTATTGTGAGGGTACAAACATTTGGGTTACACTTTATGTCTTTGCCTCACCCAAGTGCGGGTTAAAGGCATGCCCTTCCCCCACTACAGTGCTCCCCGTGTCCTTTTGTTGCGGATTTGCCCCCCCATCCCCCTAATCCCTGGAGACTATTTCTGCCATGTGATCACCCTAGTGTTGATCAGTTAGTACCAATTTGATGGCGAGTACAAGTGGAGCCCATTCTTCTGCTCTTGTGGTGCCTCACTTTGGATAATGGGCTTAAGTTTAATCCAGGAAAGTATAAGAGGTTCTAGATCACTGTCGTTTCTTATGATTGAATAATATTCCATTGTAAACATATACCAAATTTTAATAATCCACTCATGGATTGACGGGCACTTGGGTTGTTTGCACATCCTTGCAATAGTGAATTGTGCTGCCATAAATATTTGGGTGCAGATGTCTTTTTTTCTTTTAATGTCTTTGTCTGATTTTGGTATTAGGGTTAATACTGGCCTCATGGAATGAGTTAGGAAGTGTTCCATCCTCTTCTAATTTTCCGTTTACGGTTTAATCTGCTCAATCTGGCAACTAAAGTGTATCTCATTAAGGCCATCAATGACCTGTGTGCTATCAAATTCAATGACCACTTAGTTTCAGACCTTGTCCAATCAGGCCCTTCAGCAGCATTTGGCAGGTTGAGCTCCTTCTCCTTTGCTGACTTACTTGCTTTTCTTGATTTCACATGTGGCTCCTGTCGTACCTCTCTGGCTGCCCCTTGCAGTCTCCTTTGCTGGTTCATTCTTCTCTACTCAAATTAAATGTTGGAGGTCTGAAAACTTGGCCCTGTGTCCCCTTTCTTTCTATTCTACATGCTTTAGGCTGCTCAACTCATTTCCTGTAACTCCCAGATACAGAGACCAGTATGTCTAACTGCCTAGTCCATATTGCCACATGACTGATTCACACATAATATGTCCCATCCTGAATAGTACTTAACTTTCTCTCCCAAATCTGTATCTCTATAATTTAGCCACATATGTTGGAAACCTGGGATGTGAATTAATACCTTACTTTCTCCCTTATCCGCCAAGTCTGTCCTTACCAGTGAGGAGTCTAACTCCTAGTTAAAAACCTGTATGTAATTTCTGGGGCCTGGCCATAGGTGATTACCAAGGCTTTACCTGGCAGGCCTTACCAGGGAAAGCTGCCCTCCTACCCCGGACTTGGTGCACAGCCAGCACATTGCAGTTTCTAAAGGGAGTTGCAGTCAAGCACTCCAGCCTCTCAAGCCTGTCACACTTTTTGCATATTTGCATTCCTAGCCCAGGTGCCTTCATTCCTAGATTTATTTATATGTGAGGCCTTGGGCCAAGGTCTTCTTCAGGTAACTCTGCTGAGGCTGGGGTCGACTGGGAAGGAGGGAAAATCTCAAAGACACTTTTCCCCACTCTGACTCAGTACCCAGTACTTTTCCAATCCTAGCTCCTCCCCCTCACCTTACACCTGACCCCAGAGTTCACAAAACTGAAAAGCATTTTGTTCAGGGCTCCCTCAGCAGTGAGCTGAACTCCGTGTCTGTGCTGACCCACCCAACCCTCAATAGGTGTGCTATTCCCTGGGGGAAAATGGCACAGAGGCAGTTCGTGATTCCTTGTTTTAGACTCTTGCTTATACCAGTACGATAAGTGATTAAAGGCTTAACTCTTTCATTTTTGACCTGTTGCTTTAATCAGCTACTCTAACACCTGTCAGCTCAGCTCTCTTTCCAGCCCAGCTGAGCTCCCGACAACCAATGCCTGTGCAGTCTGTCTCTAAATTAGATCTTCCATACGTCCATGTTTCTCCAATCCCCCTTGCTATCACCTAACCCAAGAACCTCTCTTCTTGGCCCAGACTCTGGCTCTAGCCTTATTTCTGGTGTCTAGGATTTCCTTATTTCTCCCTTCCAAGCCACTTGCTATAAAGGAGCCAGAGTGATCTCTTAAAATTTTTAAATCATCATCTTGCCCTGCTTAAAACCCTTTTCTGGCTTTCCTTTGCACTTAGAATTAGGTAAATCCTTACCTTTATGACACCTCGAATTATCTAGTATCTGCATGAGTCAGTCTCTGTATACCTTTTCAGAATGCCTTGTTTCTCTCTCTCTCTCTTGATCACTATACTTTTGCCACATTGTCTTTCTTAGAAGGCAATAACTTCTTTCCCTCCTCAAAACCTTCAGACATTTGGCTAGTGACATGCCAAGGGTTGGGAGTGGGACAGCAGTTAAACTGGACATGTAGGAGTATTTTATCACTGACATTGTTTAGAATTGTTAAAGCACGGTGGATCAAAAGCAGACCGACCTTTAGTTGGTTTCATTATTATTTTTAGTTCTATTCAAACAATATAGCCCCTTTATTGCCTGCATCCAGTGCTGACCACTGCCTCCCTGACCCGTCCTTGGCACATGGCTGCACGATGCACCTCTGTATGGATATCTCACCCCACCTCCACTTTCCATCTTGATAACATCTATTCATCTCTCAGGCTGGATTTGAATAGGCTTAACTGCTAATGGTAAGGACCCAGTAGAGTAGGAATATGCATTGTAATCACTTAGAAGTCTTGTTAAAACACAGATTGTTGGGCTGTGATTCTAGAATTTCTGATATAATGGTCTTGGGTGTGATTGATAAATTGCATTTCTAGCAAACTCATAGGGAATTCTTATGCTGCTGGAATGGGAACCACACTCTGACAGCCACTGAGATACAGGTTGGAAAAGGTTGGACAGGAGGCTCCAGAGCCCAGATAGAGAGATTTGCTCTACGTAGGAGGAGAAACATCATCCTCTTGTACAGGAGGGAGATAAAAAGATGGGTACAGACCCAGGTAGCCTTAAAGGTTAGGGAGCAGGAAGTTGTCAAAACTCCCCTTGCCTCACGGATTCTTTTGTCATTATGAGGTAGGAATTGAGGCCATGTGATAAGAATGAGGAAGGAGAATGGAAGGTAGGGTTAGAAGTTAGAGGAAAATAGAGAGGTTGGAATGGTCACTGTGGGGCATGAGAGATCACATGGCAGAGAGACATACAGCTTTGCTGATCGACATTGAGGGCTCAGGTGAGGTTGGGAATTGTTCACGTATTGGTACCAATTTGCTCTGTCATGTCATTCAAGTTACTGACCAAAATTATATCAACTGAATAAGGTTCAAGGGCAATCAGATCATTTCAGAGGTTGGTATCCTAAAAATATCCCAAACTAGCTGTGACTCTCCTTTCTTGATAAGATACACAAATCGAAAAAGACCTAGCGTGGCCCAGAATTGCCTCTAAACAAACGAAGAGAGATTCCTGTATATCTTTATTTCTGAAGATGATTTATCACACATCCTTCTCTGCTAGTGTGTTTGTGTATGTGTTTATTAGTACTAAATTTAAATTTTGCTCACTTATAATGAACTTTTTTTTCAAAAGGGCAACATTATTTTACATTGAGATATTGAAAAACTTCCATGTAAGAAAGACAAGAGACAGAAGCACAAACCTTTCCTTTATTCCATTCACTCCTCTCTGTCCTATCCACTTATTGACAGCATGGAAAGAGCTATCCGCTTGCTCAGATTTCAGTCTCTGACACGTCATTTTGAGTTATATTGGCCACCAGGAACCAAAAGTAACAAGAAAGGAAGAAAACTGGAACTGTAATTTAGCACTGTGCAAATAAACATGGTCTCTACTGGTTGTGGTAAAGGTCAGGAGAGCTGGAATCTGGCAGGCTGTCAAGCGGAGGAAGCCTCTGAGCTGTAGAAAGCTGAACAAATAGATGGACTCGGGAATGAAAAGCCCTGGCACCACTGAACCCAGGCTTCCACTGGCGAAACTATGATTGGCTACAAGTGACAGAGGATGGTGACGGGGAGCTTCTCAGAATCTTAAGGAGAATACTGTAGTTTAAAAAAAGTCCCCAGTAGTATTAGAACCATGTAAAGTATGTGTTAATTTTATTAGTACTGGTTCATTTATTTGGTTTTAATAATGACATCTATTAGAGATGGAAATGGAAAGAGAAGAGATGATGCAATAATATTAATATGACATCTGGCTCAGGAATCCAAGAAGTATAGGGATTACATGCATATTCACCTACACATATATGTTCAGATTCAGGTAGGGAAGGCTGGTGATCTGACAGGTATTAAATAAAATAAAATGCTTTCGTGCTCTTTGGTGAATAGTCAACCAATAGCTGAGCTCCTCTAGTGCCACCTGCTGCCCCAGCCTTCCCTGCACCTCCCCCTCCTCACATTCTAGCAGCTAAGGGGTTAATAACAGCAGTGGGCCACTGGAGCTCCCAACCCCCACGATAAGGTCTCCACTTGGATTGCTCAATTGCCTGTACCATGTTGGTTATTAAATGTCTTAGTATCACCCCATGTATATAGATGTATGTTGCATATTGTGAATTATTTGATGAAGAAATATCTGCATCAAGATTACCTAGGGCACTTGCTAAAAATGCAGATGCTTAGGTTCCAGGATATGCATATTTATCTATCTCCCAGGTGATTCTAGAGCAGCATATCAAATATAGTCTACATTTTCTGGTGTAGATCAAACCTGTCTGTCCTGTCTTCCATGTAGATGCTAAGTTCTTTGAAGTGAGGTTCCTAAATCCTGAAACTCTTGGTATTCACCATCACGCCTAGCTTAGTGCTTGTTAACTGACACCAAAGAGGAGGGATCATTGATTGAGAAGTGTAAGCTGAAAAGATAAATTGGGTTTGATGATGATGATGGTGGTGGTGATGGTGGTGGCAATGGCTGACCCTTGCAAGTGTTTACTGTGTGCCAGGTACTATGAAAAGTGCCATGGATGCTTAACTTAATTGAATCTGCACAATAGCCCTAACAGGTACTGCTATTATCTATATTTCATGGCTGAGGAAACTGAGGCCCAAAGAGATGGAGATACTTTCCCAAAATCTCATTGCTGGGGGGAAGCAGGACTAGGATCTTGACTTTTCTGACTTCAAAGCCTTCACTCTTTCTTCTTTACTAAGCCATACCGGCTCTTGGATTAGAAAACAATTCTACAGATAATTTATAAATCAGATTCTTTGGAGTTAGTCTCTTCCATTTGCTTCTGTTTCAAATTTATTTGCTGTATTTTATTATGCATGTGGAGGGGAGGTAGGCATGGAAGATGAAGAGATTGTAAAAACTGTACTCTCCAATTTGCAGAAACCAAGGTGAAGGAAACTGAATATAGAAATAGAAGGTATATATAAATATTCCCCAATACTTAGGAACAACTGGAAACTTTATTTAGCTAAATAAAAATAAAATAAAGCACTAACTGAAAAAAGTTAAAACATTGCAGCTGTCACTGAACCTTGGAAATCAAGATAAGAAGAGAAAAAGATTTTGAGGTTATAGCTAGAAAGTGAGTAGTAAGGAAACGGAGTTAAGATGAAAACCGATTGTCAAGAAATGATGAGGGCAACTGTGATTTTAGAAAGACCATCAAGGGGCCAGCTGATGCCTGGACTTGACAATGGGCAAGACAAGCAGCCTGGATGTGGAGAAATTAAGGCAGCTAGGAAGAGGCGGTGGATTGAAAGGATAACTGGGTTTTATATGCAATCAGTTTTTTTTCCTAAGTATCCTGCCAGGAAGCTGGGATTAATGAGATCACGGAGTATTATAATTTGATTCCAGTTAAAGCATCCTTGTGCACTGAGCTTAATGAAGAATGGCTAATTAACATCTTTCGAATGTAAAGAAAAACAGAATATACATCAGAATTGTCTTTTCAAGGCAAAAACAAACCCAAAATCAAAATCTAGATTAATAGCATCAGAGTGCTTATTCAGACTTCAATATATCAATCCCAGTGCTTTTCTTTAGATACAGATAAGTTTCTAATCATCTTTGATTCATTCATGACATATGGAGAAGACTATATTTATTCTTACTGGGATCTGGGCAAAATCCCCACTTTTCGTCTCTTTCATATCGGCTTGTCGTGGCACACCACAGTAAGTTGTCATTCCGACCTTCCCGGGTACATTCGTGATGCCACCGGTGGTTATACTGGAAGGGAAACACACATGGCATCCCGTGGGCATTCCCTTTGATTGTGTACAAATCTAGGAGAAGGAAATGTACAAAGTCAGTTAAGTATAATGCCAGCTTTATCTTGGAAACTGCCATATATTTAGTGCATTTTTTACCAACTGAAAGCCTCTTAGGGGCAGGTACTCCCTACACCAGAGCGAGCCCTCAGGTCCTCACTGTCTCATGTCAGTGGAAGTCCTAGACTGAGTACTGGGCTCAAGGAAGTGCTGAGACATGGTTTGCTTATACGTCTATCCACTTGTTCTTTTACAACGGCGAGCTGGTTGGTCCAGTAACGTTCACGTTTATGAATGGATGAGAAGGAAAATTTAGTGGAGATTTTACTTCGAAATATCTCCCAGTCCCCAAATATATCAGCCATCAGCACCTCATGCTCAATAATTTCATAGGCATTTATTAATTTATTCATTCGATAAATTTTTATTATTTAATGTGCCCAGCACTCGGTACACAGCAGAGAACAAACCAGCAAAAGTTCCATCACATGGAACTTCTCTTCTAGTGAGGAAAAGACAGAGAAAGCAAATATGCGAACAAATGTATGATATAATTTCAGCTAGTGATAAGTGCCCATGAAGAAAAATAAAATAGGACAAGAAGACAGAGTGGCTGGGTGTACAGTGAGTGCGTCTGATGGGGCAGAGGGCACTGCTTTGGATGGGACGGGCAGTGTAAGGCCTCTCCGAATCACTAGGTGAATTGAGAGTGCAAGTCTTCGGAAAAGCATTGTTCCAGGGGAAGGAACAGCAAGTGTAAAAGACCAGAGACAAGCAGGTGTGGGGTGAATGAGGAAGAGCATGGAGGCCAGATGGGAGAGGATTCAGGGAAGTGCCGGAGCATCAGCTCACTAAGGGCTGTGACCTTGGCCTCTCTACTCTACTCTTCTCCTGTGTGCACAGTGAGGGTGGGTATATGGCTAAAAAGTTAAAATAATGCAAAATATCAAGTTCTTCCTTAGATCTGTAGATTATTTGGAGTACTGGTGTGCAGCACTTGCTTTCTTGTAGTAAGAACCAAAAATGTCTTGCTCTTGGCTCTCTTTTTACTCATTCCTTCTAGCTACAGGATAAAGCTCTGCCTTGAACCTTAGGAATTCCTTGCTCTGCTTCCTAAAACTGGTGTAGAGTTCTGAGGCGGCTGTGCTCTCATTAAGACATAATTCTACAGAGCCCCACAAGGGGGGGACCACATCTGTCTTGCTGGCCTTTGTAAACCAGGTGCCTAGCACTGTGTCTGATGAACAGTCAGTGCCTGACAAATGTGTGACGGACAAATGGACAGGTGGATGGATGGGTGGGTGGAGGGATGGAGGAAGAGAGCTACCAAACAAACCCTGAGGGACAAGTTTGAGGTTTCAGGATTTAACTACGTGGTTTTCTTTATTTTTTTTCTGTTCAAAAATGGCAAAAATAAAAGAATTATGAAAAACTAAAGTCTCCCTATAAGCCATGCTTCCCAACTACCATGCTTGTCACACATCAAATGATGCCTGATGATGGCCTGTCATCTATCTTCAAGTGCCTTGTGACATGACCATCACTTGGATGCCAACCAGGCACCAGGAGGCGTTGGAGGGGCCCTGCAGACACACCTCCATTGGGGGCGCTGAGTTCCTATAACATGAGAAAATGTGGCAGGGAAGGTTATCATATTTGTCCTCACAGAAGTCTTCACTTCAAAGATCGTTTCCTTCCACCTTCCTTTTCTCTCTCCCTCCTGTCCACTTGTACTTTCTCCTCGTTTCCATTGATTCCCAAAGTTAAATGTTTTTTCTCCCAGTACCTTTAAACTCTGAGCAGTTCTCAGAGTTTAGCACGTCCACTCTAAGACTCTAGCAACCCTTTTATCGTAAGCAAGGAAGCAACTAAAATGTATTTACGAGAAGTCCCCGATGTTCCAGGCTTTGTGTACTTCTTTCACGTAATGCTTTACAAATCTTTACTTATGGGCAAACTTTTGAAATATACCATTCTGCAAGTACTTTGATTTAAATTATTTTTACCTTTGTGCAGATATTCGCAAATGTCTCCGCCACCCGACATATAGGAAATCCACTTATGAAGATATTTCCATGAGGCCACCACAGTGTTGTTGTGCTTCACCTGGACCACGTACCGGAGCGGGCCCATGATCGTCTTCCTGTTACAGCGCCACCCCAGGGAAACGTGGGAGGAATCACACTCATACAAGCTCAATGGCTGCTCCGGATTTGATAAATTGAGGCCCAGGCAACCGCTGCCTCCCACGTTGAAGAGGCGGTGGTTTGAGACCCATTTCCACAGCATGTGCTTGTTCGGCTGCTTGCAGTTCTCCAGGGTCAGTAGAGATTTCCCGGCTTGAATGCATTTCTTGAGACTCTCACTTTGGATAATGAATATTCCTTTATCTGAAACAGAAAAAATGAAAGATGCGGCATGAAATTTCACATGTAATTATCCAGTGTCAGAAGGACCCCAGTGTGTGTGTCTCAGCTGTGATACGTCACGACTGCCAGCCATTTTGAACAGATCTGGAGTTGATGGGGAGGATCCACCGGAAGGGCTTTATTCACACACAACAGAAGAGATTTTTGGAAGCATAAAAGGACTTACTGGAGCTAACGGGAGACCTCTGACCTAAGACCCCACTAGCCACACAGGAGCAAGGGCTACCTGCCACCTCACTCGGGCCTAGTACCGACAGAGAAGGCACGCTCCACAGCTGGACAGAATGAGGATTGGTAACAGCACGTTTTGTGCTATTTCACAAATATCGTGCCGTAAAACAATAAAGCACTTTGTGTCACACCCCTGAGCTCTTCCCCCTGGAGCCAGAAGAAAGGATTTGGGGTGAGCTTCCTGTGGAAAAGCTGGCAGGACCCAGCCAGGGAATACGCATTAGCCACCTGCCTGCTACCTGACTTTACCTGGAGTTCCTGGCCTGGAAGGCACCTATTACACACAATTATGAACTTGTTTTCACAGGGTTTTCAAAGATGGAAATCACACCTCATCTCTTTGGTGTAAGCACAGAGTGTACTGAGCACACCGTAGAAGTTCAGTAAGTGCTTGACGCCAATTAAACACACTGGCGGCTGCTGTTTGGGCCTACGGTTCCTGAAGTTACCTCAGCTCACAATGTCTGGTCAGGTCCAAGGGCTCTTTTGTTCTCCCATTAGCTGGACTCTCCTCTTATAGTTTACTTCCTGCCTATTCTTCAAAGCTCTGAAGGGACATTATCAGGTTCCCTTAACATGGCTGGGGTTTAGGGCCGGTCGCGTCCTGTGGCCGGGGCAGTACAGGGACAGGCAGGTTTGCAATCATGCAGGACAAGCCACTGCATGCATCGTGCGAGGGAACAATGCTTCCTTTTGGTAAAAGTTCTTTTGGTATTTCCAAAATTAATCAGGCCAAGGAGAGCTGATTTACGGTAACCAGAATCACTTAAGACACTATTTAAAAAGATTGTCAGTGTATTAATGAAAGCTATACCTCATTTAATAATTGATATCCTTTCTTATAGCCGTGTATTTGAGGAGTTGACTTGGTTGTCAGAGAATTGCTTTGATCACCATACATCAGAGCAAAAGAGAAGGGAGGGGGTGGGGAAAATAAATGGTTTTAGGGAGATTTCATTTAGATCAGGAAATTTGTTTTCCTAATGAAGGCCATGTCTGTCTGCTTCTTAGTAATAGTCGTTCAAAATCAAATCCACCTCTTGCCAATGTGATATGGACTCTGATAATTAACCTTCTCTCCAACTCTCCTTTTCACCTTTTCATGCCTGGGTAGAATGTTAACCTTAATTTCTGTTGTAACTTACTAATTACTTTCTAGCTAGCCCAGAGTTCCATTAATTTTTTATTGAAGGATAATTATTTTACTAAAATGGTTCTGTAGTTCAGCTTCTACCTAATATGTATGTTAAAATATATCCAGCTCTGCAACTTACTGACTGGGCCTCAGTTTATACACCTAAGA
>RJWJ010049611.1:0-10190 GCA_004363605.1 Indri indri | reverse complement strand
ACTTTTAACTATTATTTATATGTTTACAACTCCCAAATTCATCTTTCCAGTGTAGACCTCTCCTCTGAACTTTGGTGTTTTATACCTAAGGGCCTAGTGACAACCGCCCTAGAATATCTAATGAGTACTTCAAACTTGTGTCCAAAATCAGATTCCTGGACTTCCCCTACCTTGCCCGTAGTCTTGCCCAGAGTCTTACATCTCTGGAAGTAAAAAACTCATTCTTTCAGGTACTCAAGTCAAAAACCATAAAGTCACCCTCTACTCTCTTCTTTCCTCCTCCATATGCCCATCCAATTAATCAGTAAAGTCTATTAACATTCCTATTAAAATGTATCTGGAATCCAACACTTCTTACCACCCCCACCTCAATTACCCTTCTCCAAGCCACTGTTACTTGTTTCTAGTCTGGATTATGGTAAAAAAAAAAAACCTTCTAACCAGTTTTCTTGCTTCCACACTTTACCTTCTATAGTCTATTCTCAGCTTGTTAGCCATAAGGAGGTTTGACCACAGGTATCAGAGCATGCCACTTCTCTGCCCCAAACCCCCCAGTGTGTCCCCATTTGGCTCAGTGTACAAACCCAAATCTTCATAGGATCAGGAGGCTCAGGATCTTGCCCAATTACCTTTCCAACCTCATCTCCATTTACTCTGGCCCTTGCTTACCCAGCTTCAGCCACAGGGGCCTTCTTGCTGTCCCAGACACAAGCCAGCACACTTCCGCTTCAGAGCTCTTGCTGTTCCTTTTGTCTGGAAGGCTCTTTCCTCAGATGCAGCCGAGACTCACTCCCTTGCCTCCTTTAGGCATTTGCTCAAATATTACCTTGCCAGTAAAATCTTCCCTGACCACTCTATAAAAATTGCAGTCCCCTCTCCAGAATCCCTTAGCCCTTCCTCACTTTATTTTCGCAGATAGCTCTTATCATTATCTGACATATTACACATTTTAATTATAATTTACTTGTTTTATTTATTTTGTCTGCCTCCTTCCACTAGAATATAAGCTCCATGATGGTAGAGGTTTTCTATTTTGTCTCCTTGGGTGCACATGGTATGCACCCAATAAACACTTGTGGAATTAATTAATAAGCCCCTTAGAGTGTATGTAAGAGCCTCTAGGACATTACAAAATGACGAAAGATGGCAGGTAACCTTCTATGCATAAGATAATGAGAAGAACTTGAGATGCTCTAAAGAATGAAAAAAGGAAAAATACAGGCAGGGTGTAGAGAGGAGGGCCCACCCCTGCTGGAGGTTGCTGGGGAAGAGCCAGAGAAAGTTCTCCCCTTGGGGTTGGGCTTAAAAGATTGGGGAAATTGGCTGGGCGCGGTGGCTCACTCCTGTAATCCTAGCACTCTGGGAGGCCGAGGTGGGTGGATCATTTGAGCTCAGGAGTTCGAGACCAGCCTGAGCAAGAGCGAGACCCCATCTTTACTAAAAAAATAGAAAGAAATTAGCTGGACAACTAAATATATATATATATATGAAAAAATTAGCCGGGCATGGTGGCACATGCCTGTAGTCCCAGCTGCTCGGGAGACTGAGGCAGGAGGATCACTTGAGCCCAGGAGTTTGAGGTTGCTGTGAGCTAGGCTGACGCCACGGCACTCACTCTAGCCCGGGCAACAAAGCGAGACTCTGTCTCAAAAAAAAAAAAAAAAAAAAAAAAAAAGATTGGGGAAATTGGAGATGTTTAAGGTGACTTTTAAATTAGCTTGCTGTGTCATGTATAATATAAATCCCAATCCTCCATCTTCTTAAAAAAACGTTTTCACCAAAATCTTCCTTGCTTGTTAATGCTTATGAGTGAGTGGATTCTTGTTGGGAAAGTGCAAGAGGATTGACTTCTGCTTCCAAGCTGGCAGAGAGTCAACATGTTCAGATGCATAAGTCAGAGGCCAAGAGCACAGCTGATATCTGAATTGCACATGCAGTCTTTAACCTCGCTGTGTATTTCCTTGGCTGGCTTCTGTTGAATAGAATGGTGATTTTAACAAGGACCAGGGTTTTTAATTAATCAGACACTGTTCGCTGTGGCACTGGTCCAACTCATCTCAGGGCAGCTGCTTTCCTACGCATTCTTCAATTCATACTTACGATTATTATCAATAACCACCATATACATACACGGTGTGCAGACAGTACAGCCTAGATGAGATCTTCCAACAGTTTGGTTTCTAACTGTATGAACCATGCAGTGTTACGATCTTACTCTCCTACCTTTTTCTAATCAGGTTAACTTATTTAAAGTAGGTAGGCTTTCCAATTTGCTTCTCCACTAAATTTTGCTCAAGCCTGTTCTTGGGAATGATATAGGCAGAGAAATTTATTTGAGGAACAACAAAGGTGTTCATCTCCACTGGGGAAGGGCCAGAAAATTAAAATATGCAGATAAGAATCATGTTGCTGTGTATCGTTCATATAAAATGACATTAGGATAGAACATACCATAATAGTTAAACCTATTCACAGAAAGAGAGAAAAAAATTTTGTGGGCTAAAAAAGCTCATTCACAAAAATTATATATTTTTTAAATCTACATCCTAACTGGCTTTTGTCTGCCTTTTATTTTATTCCCATTATATTTAATCGAGTTTTAAGAGTGTGCCATAGGCCAAGAGAGCCATAAGGCTCTTTTCCTTCTGGGCTTTTCTTACATGGAGGATCTGTTTATGCCCTGAACCCTAGCTTACGAATAACTGCTTTCTCACTTCTCCTTCTCACCCAGCTTTACTAATCACTGAATCTTCCTCCCTCTAGGTATAAATCCTAAAGAACATGTTATGCTTTTGCCCCACCCCCGTCCTCACCCAAAGGACTTTTTCCTCTCCAGGTTTTCTACGGGTAAAAAGACAAATATATAACCTTTCCCAAATCTCCCAGATTTTTAAATTCAATTTCATTTAATTCAAATACCACAGTGATAAAAACCCCAAACAATGCCTTTGTTTCAAAATGGGTGGATAAGAACAGGGACTAGCAATGGTATCTGTTAGGCAGAATTTAATAAAACTCCTTGAGCCCAGATCAGCAAAGCACTGCTGGGGTGTATGATGGGACATGGAAAGAGCCTCCACAGGTGCATAGCCTGCCACATCCCATCACAAGCAATGTGGAAATCCTAGGTGTGAAAAAAAATGTTATCGATGCAGGGATGGACAATTGGCCAAGGGAACAGAACCGACAGCCAAGAAACAGACGCATACCTGTAAGGACACTTGATGTGTGGTAGAGGTGGCACTTCACAGAACAAATGATGCGGGACAGCTGGTTGTCTATATGGGAAATTTGAAACTGAACACCTACCTTACAACATACACAATAAGTTCCCAATGGATTAAGAATTCAAATATGAAAGGTAAAACATTCAAACTTTTAGAAGAAAATAGGAGAGAATGTCTTTATGACCTGAGGAGTTGGAGGGAGAAAAATTTCCTAAACAAAGCATAAAAAGTACAAATCATATAGGATGAGATTTATTGGTAGTTGGACTGTTAAGATTATGGGCTTATATTCATCAAATGACACCATAAAAAAGTAAACAGAGATGCCACAAACTGGGAATGAGTATTTACAACAAGATGACCAACAAAGTGTTAGTATCCTGAAAATACGAAGAGTCTCTATGAACAGTTGTGAAAGCAAGCAAACAACACAACAGTTAGAAGGGCGAAATTATGAACAAATGCATCTCAGACTATAGCCAATAAATATAAGACATAGTCAATAAATAGTTTTTAAATGCTCCTTGTTAGGTATCAGGAAAATGCAAATTATAACAATGAGATACCATGTCATCCCCGCGGGATTGGAAAATAACTAAAAAGTCTAACGCCAAGTGTTTGAGGCCATGTAGAATAACACTGGTGATGGTAGAAAACAATTTGGCATTATCTGGTTGAGGACGTACATATTTTTTGTATAACTCATCCTTTTCACTCCTGGGTATTGATCCTAGAGAAACATCTAAACATAATAACACAAAATTGTATGACACTTTATAGTTTATGAAGCACTAGTATTGGTATATGTAGTGCAAAAACTATTATTTTAATTTGTTTTTTCAGTAGGCATTATTAACTCTACTTTTCACAGAGGTTTAGTTATCTTCTCAAGGTCACATAATTGGTGAGGGGCACTGACACCACTAGTGTTAATTCCCCTTTCTCCTGGTAATGGCCCCAACTTTTGCCCGAGGATCTATCCTCTCCACTCTTATGGCTCCGTTGAGGCTCTGTCCAGACATGGTAAATCAAAGCCCCACCATTATTGGTTCAGAGATAACGTGAGACTCAGGTCTGTCTAATTGGAGTGAGCACAGGACTACTGGGAAAGACTCTTGCCCTTTCCTGCTGGTCTAGAGCCTGGGAGGAGATGAAACTGAGTAGAGTCTGAGAATGAAGCTGACAAAGCAGAAGGCGGCATTGAGAGATGGAAAGAAACTAAGTCTTGATGGCATAATTTATAGTTCTGAGGTCCGTAAGGCCAGCTCTACCCCCAAAGATCTAGATTACTTAAGCAATAGACTCCTTTTTTGCTTAAGTGGTTTTGAGTTTCCCTTTCTGCAACTTACAGCCCAAGGAATTCTGGACAATACACTGACAAAGTCAAAATTAGAGCTCAGGAGTCCCAATGCCCACTTTTCTGTCCATGGCACTATCTAGCAAGATGTGGCTGGTGGGCTCCAAAAACAACACAAAAAAATGGAAATTGTATTTTCCTTCAACTATGACAAGAATCTTCAGGGTTTTTTCCCCACCATCTATTATACAGAAAAAATATTTCTGTTATTCTTACGACTGTATGTCTAATTTATGTCTTACTCGATTCCAGGTCAAAACTTCACACTCAAAGTAATTTCTTTGTCAAAAGCTCCCCTTATGATGGTCAAGGACAACATTCTGTGGTTATAGATAAATTCGTCCAAACTACCAATTATGCTTCAAGATGATCAAGGCAAGGAAGTATGTTAAATTATTACCATTAAAGGGGTTTAGACTATTTGATTAAACAATATGAATGAAGTATGCTGACATGGCAAATAAAATAACAACACAAAGCCCTAAACAACATTCCTTCCCCACTGGAGATTGGGAGATTGTCAGAGCTGTCACCAAGATGTTCTTGTCTTCTGACAGAGGCTGACTACACTCAGACAGTATCCACCTCGCCAGCTGGAGTCAATGAACCGGAACTGAAGGGCTCCGGAAACTGTGCCTTTAATTGCAAGATCATGATTCCCAAACACAGTCTGACAAGTGTGGATGTACTTATGAGGACAATGGGACAGGGTATTTGAAAGCAGGACTTCCCAGGAATTCCAGAATGGCGATCACCAACATAGATAATAAAAGACATTTTCAGTCAGAACAAGTATTATTAGGTCAGGATATCAAAGGATGAGCATGAGATGTCAACACTGTTGCCAAAATTGCAAAGCATTCAAAGTCTTCAAAGTCTTCACGGCTTGTCTGCTTCTCGTCCTGCACTTCTGGCCTCCTTTCTTCACCCTTCAGGCCCAGCAGCCCAATTCCTTGTCTGTCAAAGCCCCGCAATGAGGCACCCAATTCAGACATACCCTCCAGGGAAGAGTTTAAAGCTCCAAAATTAAGTCTTTCTTTCTCTCCATTTAACTCAACAAAATTTCCATTCCCTCGCAGGACCATGAGCATTGGAGCCATGCAGTGGTAGGTTAGAAGGCAAGCCGTGCCACTTATAAGCTAATGAAATTGGGCAAATAAGATAACATTCCTAAACATCAGCTTCCTCATTGGAAAAAATGGGACTAAATTAATAGCCCCTAACTCATAGAACTGTTGAGAGAATTCAGTGAGATAACACATGTAAATGGAGTTTACCCAACGGATGGCCCATAGGAAAAGCCCAATAAACATGAGTAATTATTATTATTGCTACTACTACTAATACTAGCAACAAAGGTAAGGAAGATCAGTAAGTTTACCCACCCTGTGGAAATTTGTCTGTTTTTGAAAAGGAACTTAATTGTCGGTTAGCAACTTGCGGAAATTACTCAATTCACAATTTGTATTTTGCATCCACTGTTTTTGCCTGTGGGGCTTTCTGTAGAATGGATTGTGTATTTCTTACTGTAGTAAATTTCAATATTGCCTTTTCATGGGGATCCATCAGCTAGGAAATAAGAAACTCTTTATACATAGCATGTAACCAGCACAAGCCATGCAAAACAATGCACCAGCCCAGAGATCCATTACTAGCAATATAAAAGAAGACCTTTTCCACCTTTTCTTTGGTGATTTACTTTATGAATAGATTGCTTTTCTTTAAAGGTCACTTTGTTGTTTTAGAGCACTTTACACTTGACACTATCTTCTTACTGTAGGAAGTTGCACAAAGAATATTTTAAGCAATGTTTCCTAAGATTTTATCTACTACTTAATCCATTGACTAAGTAAGGTGATTTACCTGAAAGTATAAGTATAACCAAAAATAAAAATAAAAACCCTATATTTTATTTATAGATAGATGAATAGATATAGATATTCCATGTGGGTAAAAAATAATAGTTTGTTACAATTAATGTTATTGAATACTTACTGTTAAATGTTATGCCTGGCAACATAACTAAGGGTTTTATATGTGCCATCTCATAGAGTTCGGACAATTATTTTATTATTTATTATTATTCTCATTTTTAAAACAAAAAGCTAAGGCTTAAGGATGGTAAGTAATTAAACCAAAGCCACGCAACTAACCGGGGGTGGGGAGTGGATGAATTATCCACCTCTGTAATCCAAGCTAGTTAATCAGACTAGCTGGACCCAAAATTTTGACCATGACACCTCCAAAAGGGAATGTTGGGGAATATAAATTAGGATAGTTTTGAAGACCTGAGTCAGAACAGCCCATCTCAGCATATCTTATAGCTCAATCCTCTTAGCATTCTTCAGAACTTCCATTCTGAACTTCCCATCCACTGGGATGGGATCCGAGAATTACCTAATTGTAAGACAGATTCATCATGGAGCAAATCAGATGCAGTAATGATTATCTAACCAGGACATACACTGTTCCCTTCCATCCTTCCCGGAATCCTTTGCGATGGGTATTGCTCCCATCTTACAAATAAGGAAATAAGGTTCTGAGAGATTAAGTCAGAGACCAGAGCTGTTTTTGTTCACAGGAATGTTCTTTTTGGCCCACAGTGATATTAAAATACGGGAGCCAACATTTAAAAATCAGGAGATTACGTGCTAAAAACCCAATTATATGCTAAAAATCGGGATTCCCGGATTCTGCTGAAAATTTCAAATTGTTGGAAACACTAGCCACATTGCTTCATGGCAATCAACAGCTAGAGCTAAGGACCACTTGCCCAGGGCCCATTCTCTCTAGTCATTACTGTTCCCATCAGACAGCATCACTCATTTTATTTCATTTTGTTTTCTTTTCTTTATTTTAAAATCTTGTTATGTTGCTCAGGCTGGAGTTCAGTGGCATCATCATAGCTTACTGCAGTGCTGAATTCCTGGGCTCAGCCTCCCACCTCAGCCTCCTGAGTAGCTGGGACTAAAGGCATGAGCCATCAAAGTGCTGAGATTACAGGCATGAGTCACCACCCCCAGCCTCATTTCATTTTAATATGGGTTTGTAGTGGTTTCCACCTGAACCAGTTTTGAAAAGGCCCTGACCACATTTCCATCCTGACACTGCCACCATCTTCAAAAGATGCTAAAATGCAAGGAGAGTCACAGAGGAATGATGTAAGAACAAGGACACTAAATGTATCCCCTCAGTCTGTTGGAAACACGTTTTGCCACAGGACACATTTTAAAAATTGTTGCAGAATATTGTTTTCATTAATTGTTTTGTATACGCATCCAGTATGTGGGCAGCCTTTGCGGTTTTGCCACATGACTTCCCAAGGAGCAATTTTAATAAAAGACTAAGAAAGATCACAAGTATCCATTTCCCCCTTCCTTTGAGTAGACAACCCCTGAGTTTCAGCTAAGCATATAGCCTCGTGAGGAAAAAAACACATGTCTCAGCCTCCCTTGCCGCTCGTTGTGGCCATGTGACTTACTTCAGATCAAAGGGACATGGACAAACAGGATGTGGGCAACTTCTGGGTCCTCTTCTAAAAGACCTGCCTGGATACTCTCTTTTTCTCTCACCCCAAGCTATACTACCCAAACATACATGTGGATGTTCAAGGAGATTACAGAGCAATAAGATGGAAGGAATCAGTCTCTGAATATTTTTATAAAGGAGAGCTACCCTATCAACTCAAGACAGCTCATTCCAGACTGTTTCTTGGGAGAGAAGTAAATTTTTATTTACCTAAGCCACTATAGTTTTATATATCTTTGTTACAGCAGCCTTCCTCCCCTTATCCATTCCTTGCATGCCCATTCTCACTTATCCTTTGTTCTTCCTCGAATTTCAGAGGATGAGGCATCGTTCCTTCACTGCGTAAAGTATAGCCTTAACTGCTGACTCTGCTTCTTGGAGCAGTGTGCACTTGGGAAAGTTATTTACCTTCTCTAAATCTGATCTGCAGAACAAGAGTTGGACTAATTTCTCAAAAGGATCAAATAAAGCCAAACTGCCCAGCAGTTCCTGGCATTTTCAAAACACTAAATAAATGTCAGTGTCAGTCTTTCTCTTTTCTGGTTCAAATCTAATCATCCCGCCAGTGTTCTGCAAGCTCCCTGTGGCCATCGATTACCCACCTATATCCTTAACCTTTCCATCTCTATTGTCCTTTCCCATTGACATATAAGCAGATTAAAATCTCTCCCACCCTAAAAATTGAGAATAAGAATTCTGTCAAACCAATAACAACCCTGACTTTTTACCCTTCGCAACCAAAAGTCCACAAAGGGTTGCCCACTTTCTCACTTCCCACTCATTCCTCAGTCTCCTCCCTCCTTCAGTCTGGCTTTAGCACCCACCACTCCACTAGCATAGCTAACTAAAGTTACTGGCACCTTTCTGATTGCAAAATTCTTATCTTTGTCAACCTCTCAGAAGCATTAGACACTGCTGACACAAGCTCCCTCTCAACATTGACTTTTCTCTTGACTCCCACGATTTGACCGACCCTAGGCTTGACCTCACTGGCAATTCCTCCTCAATCGCCACTCTGGTCCTTTACTTCTTCCCACTTCTTAATTGCTGGTATTCTTTGGGTTGCATTATCAGAGCTGCAACCCACCAGTTGCTTGAAGTAGACACAGTGATACACTATCCAGATCCCTCTACAAGAATAACAGACTTATCTTGACTGCTGGGAGCACTGCTAGCAGAAACACTTGGCAGTCAGCCTTCCTCCAGGAAGACAGCCACCTCACCCTAGGGCACACCCCCTTCCCACATCAGATTACTGGTGAAGTAGCCATATAAAGGCCCATTTACCCTGCCCCCCACTCAAAACAAGTCTGAAGAACCATTACATTTTTAGTACACATGGCAGGATCAGCCGAGGCCTTCACTGGGATTGTATCTCAGCCTGACTTCTACCTCCAACTGGAATGCTACACAAGGGAGCAATAACCTCTATTGTGTATTTTGGGGTAACTTTATCCTAACTTGTACACTCTCCAACCTATTTTTTTCAAGTGCATACTTGATCTTACTACTCCACACTGAAATCTGTCAGTGGCAGCCCAATTGTCCTTAGAGAGAATCCAAGCTTCTATACAAAGGTTTAAAAGGCTCCAAATGGCTGGACTCCAATGTCACCTTCTGGGGATATGCTACAGGCAGCTAGGGATGTTGTCACTGAGCTAGAGAAAAGCCCTAACCCCCAACCAGGGTTGTCATTCCTATTTGAGGGCCTTATACTCTGAGTTTCCTACAAGTCTGCAAAGCAGAAGTCTATGCAGTGTAGGGGGTTAAGACGAGAGTATCAGACAGACTTGGGTTCACACACTGTCTCCCATTCCCTAGTGCGACCACTGACAAGACTTGATTAAGTTCCGTGTAAAATGGGTATAATGCAATTACCTCAGGATTATTTTGAGTGTTAAATTAACTAATATGCAAAAAGCCTTCAGCTGAATGCCTTGCATGTAGTAAACATTCAGTAAGTAGTTATTATCATCATCGCAGCTCTCCTTACTAGCTTTTTTAGCTTGTTACAGCGTAGAAGAAGCAATGGAATGGCAACCCTCAAGCCGTGGGCTCTACCAGAAGATGTATCAAGG
>RJWJ010049610.1:0-10186 GCA_004363605.1 Indri indri | reverse complement strand
TTTTTTCTATAAGTGATTGGAGCTAACAGCATGACACAAATGTCCTCTCTATAAGACAATCAGATAGAAACACTTTTTGATCCTCAACTGAAGGAAGTGGATCAGAGCAAGATGAAGTGCCTGGTTTTCATGCCAAATCAAGATGATCTATAGCTGAGTCAATAATAGAATTACTGGTATGTAACATATGTGCCCAAGGCACCCTCCAACCCATAAAAGTTTGAGTCTGGTCTATGACACTAACAAAGAAGCTAGACATACGGTTTGTTGAAATCACACAATTGCGGTGCTTAGGAAGTGACTTTAGAAATCAGCCATTCTAATCTGTGTCTCAGATACACAGACTTAACATATTTATTCTGTATATTCAACCATAGAACATTCACTAAATAGAGCTTAGATAAAAGAAATAGACATCTATTTGAGTCTTAGTGTAGTGTTTGTTTTTTCTAATGTTTTTCTAGAGTTTTAGTGTGAAAATAGATAATATTAATATAAAAGTATTGATTTCTTCTATAATCTTAATACATTACTTAGAAATCTTTTTTAAAGAAAAAAGCATAATTGACAGTTTATGTTTTAATTGGTTTTCTTTATAATTTTGGTGCCTTCTACTTAGAATACACTTGACACTTGTTTATAGTATTAAATTCAATTCAATATTTTAGTCTTATAAATTACATAATCATAGGCTTTAGGTTTCCCAATGATAACTACTTCTAATTGTTGAGATGCACAATTGTAATTATAAAAGCATTGAAAACGAACAGGTCTCTGGGATAAGGGAACATATGTTCTGCAGTTTTGACTATATTTTTAAAACAAAATGTAATATTTAATCCTTAAGTAAATAGCTATTGAGAATTCACAATATTCAAGATACTATTTGGCTCTAACACTGTGAAATTTTTCAAAAGCTTATTAGAATATAATCAGCACAGAAAGGTGTTTCATAAGATCCATTTGAAGACCAATGACACTTGAACAAATGTTAATTCTTTTCAACTCTTTTAGACCACAAACTAACAATTTTTGGACTCAGCCAAAAATAAGTAGGATGTCAATGGCAAAGAAAACAAACACGTGTTCTGGATCCATGATTTCAAAATGGTATTTTCCTTACTTAGAGTTGGAGAATTCAGAATGAATTAATCATATTCCATCCATTTATTGGCTGGAATGTGACTCCTACTGGGAGACATAGTACATCACCATTTTAGTCACAGTTTTGTTCTGGGTGGAGGATTGTAGACATTATCAGTGCCCTTCAATATCTGGTGTGTTTCTCCTTCCAGAAAACACAGAACAGTGTGATTTCTGGGCCTCTTGTACTTGGGTAGAGCCTAGCTCTTGCTAAAGAACTTTAAACAGAAACAATATGCATTACCTTCAGGCCAAGTAATATTGAGTCTTTTGCTTTGCATACTAAAGTGAGTTAGAAGTCACATCTGAAATGATGATGCCATACAATGGAAGTGGACTAGATTCATGAGTCACTGCCAAGAAAGGAACCACCCCAAAGAGCCGCCAGACTAAAGCAGAGTTTGTCAGATTAACAATCCTTTGTTGTAATAAACCCCTAAAGTTCTGGATTTCAAAGTCCCTCTAGAATAAATAGCTTATTAGAGTAATATTGGGTTTTAAATCTAGTAGATAGTATTCAGGTAAGAAGAAGCAGGGGATGAATTAAGAAAAATATTTTAAAGTTGGGAAATAAGATCTTGGTTCTATAAAGACACACAAAATTGAAAAGCAGATAGATCTAATGTCTGGAGTAATGAACAAGACTAGAGGCACGGACGTGACAGACAGATAATTGGTTTTTCAAAAATGGCAAGATAGGAAAATTAGAAAGTATTGTTATCTGACAAAATAATGTTCCTTGTACTATAGAGATGCTGTTTGATCTGATAGAAAAATGTGGCTAAATGAGCTGTTTTCCTTGATTGGTCTGCTCACTAGAGTACTTTTTAAAAATTTTTTAAAATATTGGTTTTTTGGAAGCATTCAACATAGATACATGTTTACTTATCTATGGTTTGGAAAACTCAATATTTTAAGATATTAATTTTTTCCCGGTCTATATATGTAATGTAATCTTAATCAAAATATGAGCCACCTTGTTTTTAGAAATTGACAATTTGATTCTAAAATTTATTTAGAAATGAAAATTCACCAGGTGTAAGTAGAACAATTTTGAAAAAGAAATAAAAGAAAGAGCTACACCTACAGGAGTTACTATATGGCTATGGTATTTAGCATAGTGTGTTACTGCCGTCAATTTAGACATACTGCTCGATAGATCAGAATATTGAGTCTAAAAATAGACAAATTTAAATATGTTCACTTGCTTTTCAATAGTTACAAAGACAGTTGAGGAGAGAAATATATATTATTGACAAATGAGACCGGAACAAGTGCACATTCTTACGTAAAACAGTGAATTTCAATCCATAAGTTGCACTGTATGCAAAAAAATTAACTTGCAATAGATCATGACCCTAAATATAAAACCTAAAATTATAAAACTCCTACTAGAAAACTTATAAAAAAAACTGTTATCTTGAGTTAGTGAAAGGTTTTTTAAATACAATATTAAAGGCACAATCTATAAAAGTTAGAACAATTTGAACACTGAATTTTATTAAAATCAAGAATATCTACTCTTTCTGAAAAATACTGTTAAAAGAATGAATTAAGACGCTAAGATTAGGAAAGATATTTGCAAGCCATATACCTGATAATGAAATTGTATCTAGAATACATAAAGGACTCTCAATTCTTAATAATACGGAGACAGCCCAAATAAAATAAACAGGCAGAGGTAAAAACACTTAGCCAAGATGTAAAATGACATGCAGAAAGATATTCAAAATTATTAATCATCATAAACATGAAAATTAAAACCACAATGTGATGCCATCACATACCTATTAAAATTTTGTAGAAATAATGGAGCCCCATGTAGTCTCTAGCTGTTGTGTAGCTTCCACTTTGCAAGGTGGCCTCAGGAAGTCAAGCTTCTCACGTGGTGGCTCAGCACTCTAAGAGTGTTCCAACAAATAAGGGTGAAAGCATCTTTTATGCCTCAGAGTTGGGAGTCACCCAATGTCACCACCACCATAGTCTATTGGTCGAAATACTCACAATCCCCACAGGTTCAAGGGGAAGAGACTTGGATTTTACCTATTGATGGGAGAGCAGTAGGGGCATATTGTATAAGAGCATTTGAAAACACAGATACTGTTCCACCAATCTTTGGAGAATATACCGTCTAGCAAATTGGGAACCACATATTCGTAGAAGCTATAAGAATTTCCTCACAAGTTACTTTTAATTGTAAAGGGAAAATATGTGCCTTTATATTATCAAGATTAAGAACGATGTCTACCAATGAGGAGTAATTACCATGTTAACATCACCTTTGTATCCAGAACTCAGTTCACCTAGAAAAAAAAAATCATCCCTGCTAATTACGCAAATGTGGGAATATTGATAGACATTATCTCTGGATTATGGTGCTACTAAGAGATTAAATCTTATGTTCTCTGACATATATCTGGTATGCAAAGCTTCTCCTTGCAGAAGTGAGGTGATTTAAAGAGGCTATCTTAAAATGTCTAAAGCTGACTTCCTACAAATTCCCATTCTCTCCTTACTAAGTATCACACTATTTTCTCTTTATGGTGCATATATATAAGCTATAAAGCAATACACTGCTGCCTCTTCCCTTGGACTCATAATGTCACCTTTTTAATTGATGCATGCATCCAGTCATTTTCTTTCCTCTTTTCACAAGTGCATATTATACTTTAGTTCTCTAGATAATTACCTCTTTCTCTTTTATCACCCTGTTTCTGGCTGACTTCCACATCACAGCCACTATGAGATAATATGAACCACTTCTAAGTAAACGATATTCTTGAAATTGCTGACCAGACGATTCTGCATCCCTATAGGAGTTATAGATACAGCAGTGCCTTAGGGGCTCTCTTGTACAGTGAAAAGTGGCAAATATATCTGGTTATTCAGTAAATTTTTAAACCCTGAATTATACCTGTAATCGTTGTAAGATTCAAGATATCTTTGTATGTTAAACATAAGATTAATTCCTTCTTATGGCTATAGAATTTTGGAAGCTTTGTTTCTAGTCAATCTGCCATCAAAAAGTTATTTTTTGTTTGCAATTTTGTCTTTGACTCTGAATAGGTTACTGTAACTATTTAAACGTAAAAATTCAATTTACAGATCTAGGGGAAAACAGAATATAAACATCATAAATATAATTTTAAAATAAGGCAAAATATATGTAAAAATAAAATTATATATGGCTAAAATCCAAGTTTAGTTCTTCTATATTTTGGGGCTATGGTAAAAAGATGAGGAAATATGAAACATGGTACCTTTTTTCATTAAACCCATGGGGAAAAAAAAAGATAATTTTCTATCCTGTCTAGGACATTAGAAAGATTATCTCTTTGTATGTCACTGTTACAGAAACTTATGGTGATGGATAAAACATATTTGAGAAAAGATGATGGATACACTAACATTCACATCTTTAATTGGAAAAGTGAATATGAACCCATATCTTTTCAAATCCATTTTCACCATCTCTGTCCATATTATATATTTCTGAAGAGCATCAAAAAGCATTTTCACTTACTACCACTCACATTCATCTTCAGCATTTCTATTTTATTAAATGTTTTCATTTGAGATTGTTGTTGATTCACACGCAGTAGTAAGAAATAGTATCTAGGAATCTCACACTCTTCATCCAGTTTCCCCCAATGGTAACTTCGTACATATTTTGTGCAATGTCTTAACCAAGAAATAGACAGAGATGAAGTCCAATGACCTTATTCAGATTTCATCGGTTTTCCTTTGGGGAGATACACAGTAGTGGGATTGTTGGATTGAATGGTAAGTCTACATTTGTTTCTTTGAAGAATCTTCATACTGTTTTTTATAGAGGTTATACTAATTTGGAGGTCCACCAACAGTGTATAAGCATTTATTTCTCTTTGTATCCATGCCAGCATCTATTGTTTTCTAACTTTAAACAATGGCCATTTTGGCAAAGGTAACCATTGTGTTTTTAATTTGCATTGTCTTATTGATTAGTGATGTTGAGCATTTTTTATATATTTGTTGTCATTTGTCTATCTTCTTTTGAAAAGATTCTGCTTATATCTTTTGCTGACTTTTTAATGGAGTTCTTTATTTTTTTCTTGCTCATTAGTTTGAGTTTGTTGTCAATTCTGAATATTAGCCCACAGTTGGTTGTATAGTTTGTAAATATTTTCTCTTATTCTATAGATTGCCTATGTGCTATGTTATTTCCTTTGCTGTGAAGAAGCTTTTTAATTTATTTAAGTCTGATTTATTTATTTTTATTGCTGTCTTTGCTTTTGTGGTCTTAGTCATAAATTCTTTGCATAGGCAGATTCTAGAAGAATTTTTCCTATATTTTCTTCTAGAATTTTTATGGTTTCCTGCCTTATGCTTAAGTCTTTCACCCATCTTCAATTAAGTTTTGTATATGATGAGAGATATGGATCCTGTTTCATTCTTCTGTATATGGCTATCCAGTTTTTCCATCACCATTTATTGAGTAGAGCTTTCTTTCCCCAGTGTATGTTGTTGGCTGCTTTGTCAAAGATCAGTTGGTTGGATTCTCTATTCTGTTCCATTTGTCTAGGCCTCACTTTTATATCAGTACTATGCTGACTTGGCAATTATTGCCTTACAGTATAATTTGAAGACAGATAATGTGATGCCTCCAGATTTGTAATTTTTGCTTAATATTGCTTTGGCTATTTGGGCTCTTTTTCGGTTTCAAATGAAGCTTAGAATTATTTTTGCTAGTTCTATGAAATAGGACATTGGTATTTTGATGGTGATTGAATTGACTGTGTAAATCACTTTGGGCAGCATAGACATTTTAATGACATTGATTCTACCAGTCCATGAGATGTTTTGGGGATGTTTTCCCATTTATTTGTGTCATCTATTATTTCTTTCATCAGTGTTTTGTAATTCTCATCATAGAGATGTTTCACCTCTGTGGTTAAGTATGTTCCTACATATTTTATTTTCTTTATAGCTATTTTAAATGGTATTGAGTCCTTGATTCAACTCTCAGCTTGACTATTTATTAGTAAATAGAAATGTTACTGTTTTATCTCCATTAATTTTGTCACCTGAGACTTTGCCGAATTTATTTATTAATTCTAGGAGTCTTTTTGTGGAGTCTTTAAGGTTTTCTAGATACAAGGTCATATCCTCAGCAAACAGGAATAACTTGATCTCTTCTTTCACAATCTGGATGCCCTTTATTTCTTCATCATACCTGATTGCTCTGGCTAAGACTTGTAGTATTATATTGAATATAAGTGGTGACAGTGGACATCCTTGTCTTATTCCAGTTCTTTAGTTTTATATACATTCACTTGTATATGTGTGTGCGTATTCAATTCTATGCAACTTTATCACATGTAGACTTGTGTGACCACCACCCCAGTATTTTCATTATGTCTCTTATACTATTGTTCCATAAAGAAATGCATTGGATGTAATTTATTCTTCTATGTCGCTGGAACACAAATAAACTATAAGTTTGGGTCCATTAACACTGTTGTTAGAAAACGTAGATGCTATAAACCATGATAGGTGTAGTCTAGAAGAGGTGGTTAAGTGATTCTCATTATCTAATATCTGAAAATGTCAGTAGTTATATTGATGATATAAATATTAATAACAATGATATAATAATTATAGCTAATTAATTTTGTAAAAGACTATGGCTCCCTAGTGATGCTTAAATGAAAAAAGTCAATGTAAAATGCATAAAAAGGTAAATGTGTTATTGAATAGACATAAGTAGAATAAGATGTTTATAACTCTTTTATTCATAATTAGGGGGATTGAATATTTTTTAAATATTTGTCTGTTTAGATAGATAGATAGATAGATAGATAGATATCTCATACATGTAACATGGCTAGCTTCATGGACTTATGACTTGTGCAGTTTGACAGAGCCCAGCATTTATGGTGTTCTCATGCTTGGTTTAATGCCCTGATATTACCATCTGGAAATTATTAATAATTTTACTTTGAACTTCCATTTTTCAAGCAAACTCTGATTTAACCATAGAGCATGCATGTGAGCAGAGGAGATTCTCATAATACACATGTTCCAGTTCCTTGTTGCCCCAGTTGCATATAGCATTTCTAATAGCAATTGAACAAAGGATTCTAGTGAACCCAAAATATATGGTAGTCTAGTGAAATTCAAAGTGAATACAAGGTAAACCCATTGTAGTATTTTACTCTGTGCTCACTTTGAGTCTCCCTACAAAGCCATGCACTGGGGCCATGGGAATTCAGTGCTCATTCCACCAATAGCTATGACTGAATAAGCAAGGGCACTGACAAACTCAAGAAGCTACACTTTCTAAATGAACTTTTCTATATTGGCCAATCACTTGTGCTGAAAATTATGACATAGAAGTATAGGTAAAAATAGAGCAACACATAGTTTCTTTTCCTTTCATTTTATCCATATCCATCAGTAAGCCAAAAGTAGGGAGTTCTAATAGTATGTGAAATATTAAGAAGTAAAATAACAATAGTTGAGTTAGATTTGTTCAGTGTTTCCATATTTCTCTGAAGAATAAAGAATAAAATGTACATGCATGTATGCCTCACAAAATGTGACTTGTGCAATTTTCATGATTCCATATTGGAGGTAAATGCTCTCTCATCTGCATTTCAAATTGGCATTGCACAATATAAGGATGATAAAAGTTATGCTAATAGTTCAAAATTTTAGTTTTTCTTTACATAGAACAACATTAAATGAGAAACAAAAATTACCATGAGCAGTATACTGAGAAAGAAGTGGAAGAAAGGGAAAAGACGTATAATTTAGCAGCTTTACTGGCACCCTTTACCTGTTTTGTGAACAAAGGGCCTACAGTTTTGTTTTGCACTGGATCTCACAAATTACGCCCCTGGCACTGAATACAGTAAATTATGAAGGTTCAAATATATTATGAATAAATGTTGTTTATCCAAGCAATACAGTATTTACTATTCCAAAATTATTCATGGTGATTCACCATATAAAGAGACTTAAAATAAAAATGTTATTGTTTCAATACAGGAGAAAAATCATGTGTAAAACTACACGGTTAATTACTGGTATATTAGAAAGAAAAGGGGACTCTCTCAACCTGATAAAAGATATTTATGAAAAAATGAAGTTAAGATTATATTTAATACTAAAGCATGAATGATTTCCTGTAAGCTTGGGAACAAAGCAATAATATCTTTCTCACTGCTTTTATTCAACCATGTTGTGGCAATCTTAGCCAGTGAAATAAGATGGCAAAAAATGACTAGATAATGTATAAATTAGAAAGGAAACAGAAAACGAAAACTTTTTATTCACAGACAACATGGTCATTTAAGTAGAAAATTCTAAATATTTTACAAATATTCTATTAGATCTAAGAAGCGAGTTTAATGACTATGGAATACAAAATATATTTCTGCATACTGTCAACAAACAAGGGGAAATTTATATTTAATAATAGAACTATTTATGAGAGCAACAGAAATATAAAATATTATGGAAAACTTTGACAAAATATGTGTAATACTTGTACAATAAAAATTACAAAGTATTGCTAAAATGTATTGAAGAAAACCCATAGAGATAGACTATGTTCATGTGGGAGAAGACTCAATATTATTTAAAAGTCAATTGTCTCTATATTGTCTCCAGATTAAATGTAATCTCTCCTAGAATCCCATTATTTTGTTTGATAGAAATTGACATACTAAATTTATAATTTATATGTAAATACTAAAAACTTAAATTGTGCTAAATGATTTTAAAAATGAAGAACGATATTGAAGCACTTAAACTTTGTAATTTCAAAACCTACTGCAAGTATACAGCAATCAAGACAGTATGATATTGGAATAGGGCAGACATATAGATTAATGAAACAAAATTGTCTAAAAGTAGCCCATGCATACATGATCAGTTGATTTTTGTCAAAAATATCAAGAGATTTTATTGGAAAAGGTAGCATTTTCAGCAATTTTTTCTTAAAAAGTTGAATATTTTTATTAAAAAATAAATATTTACTTTTCCTGCACACCATATACAAAATTAATTTGAAATGTATCATAGAATAATACATAAGTGCTAAAATTATAAAGCTTTTTGGAGAAATCCTGGGAGGAAATCCAACTTGCATTTGGCTAAGATTTCTTACCTAGGGCATAAAAGCCCAACAATAACAGAAAAAAAAAGATAAGTTGGACTTCATTAAAACATTTCCTCATCTAAAGGCACTATTAGTAAAACGGAAAGACAACCTACAAATTGGGTGAAAATATTTGCAAATCAAATGTATAATTAAAAACTATTAAAACTCAGTAATAAGAGGATAAATTACTTGATTAAAAAGAAGAGACAGAAATAATTCACCGAAGAATGTGTGTGTGTGTGTGTGTGTGTGTGTGTGTGTGTGTGTGCGCTTGTGTGTGTATGGCAAATGCATACATGGAATGTTGGTCAACATCATTAGTCATTAAGGAAATGCAAATTAAAACAATGTAATACTACTACACAATCATTAGAATAACTAAATTTCAAATAACTGACCAAGTCATGTGTGGGCAAGGATGTTGAGCAACTGGAACTCTCATACATGGCAGGTAGGTTCACAGAATGTATTTGAATGTCCATAGCAGCTTTGTAAAAAAATAGCATAAAAACAAAAAATTAATGTACATCAAATGGTGGCTGGATAAACCATTCTGGTATGTCCCAGAATGAAATAGACCTATGTACTCACAAGACTGCACAGATTAATTTTAAAAACATTGGCTAAAGGAAAAAAGACAAACACAGAAGACTTCTTTGCAAATGATTCCATTTATTTGACATTCTACAAAAGGCAAAACTACAGGGAGAAAATAAAGATCAGTGATTTTCAGAATCCTTGGGTCAAGGGAGGTGAATGAATGTAAGGAGGAATGGAAACCTTTGGGGTAGCTGGAAATCTCTGTACTGTATACATGGCTTACATATTTTTAAAATTAATAAAATTAAACTATTAATATGGATACATTTTATCCCTTGGAAATTATATCTCAACAAA
>RJWJ010049609.1:0-10189 GCA_004363605.1 Indri indri | reverse complement strand
GGACAGAAAAGGGTTTCTTGAATTTTCCAGTCTTCATAGAGGAGATAAAATTTGATTGACAAGCAGAATTTTGCTAAGAGAAGTGAGGAAGGATGTTAAAGGCAAACAGCATAGAAATATTGGGGACCCATCGGAGAAGAAAATGTGGAAATGAGAATGAGAAAAGAGAAAGGGGAAAGAGAAAACCACAAAGTGAAGCCGGGTAGCTGCGTAAGAAGGATCTGAGAAACATGGCTTTGCAGATCATAATACAATTTTGCTTTTTTTCCTGGAGGTAAAATGAAAGCCATTGAAGAATTTTGATCAGAAGAATAACATTTAGTGAGCACTTACGGTACTCAAATTACTGAATTTAACTGTCAACTAAACTTTGAACTTTGTAAAGAAGTGTTTAATCATGCTTCTTTGAAGACGTTCCTTCCCCACAAGTTTAAAGGCCTTATTACAATGAGGTTACATATATACCCCGAAAAGATGAATTCGAGAATGTAACTTAAAAGATGAGGTTTGCATGCTTATATTGCATTGAAGTTAACTGTTTGTCAAACTGTAAATTCTGTAACAAAGTGTTTAAACATTCTTCTTTAAAGATGTCACCGTAAGGCTTTTTACATCATTATTTCATATACTAACCATAACCAATCTTACAAATGTAGATACTGTTATCACACTCATATTGCAGATGAGGAAACAGGTGCAGAAAGGTAAAGAAACAAATTACAGTTCTACAAAGTTGCAGATCTTGGTTTAGATTCAGTAATTTGACAGCAGAGGTGGCTCTCTTAAACCATATGCTATTCTACCTTTATGTTTGATAGAACTATGACGTGGGCTGAGAAGAGAGAGGGGAGGAAGAGGGTATTGGAGAGGGAGATGCCTGAGAAGGGCACAGAAACAAGACCAGACACTAGAAATACTGTGGAAAATGGATGGGGCTTGGATTGATTGGCTCTCAATGATAAAAAGAGAGGGAGGACTCTAGGATGATTTTCAGATTTCTGGTTTAGCAATTGTTTGGATTGGCACATTCGATAGCAACAAGGAGCGCATGTGGAGGGGGGTATGTTGAAGAAATAGTGGCGGCTGGGAGTGATGCATTCCATCTAGAGCATGTGGAGATGGAAATTCCTGTGAGGATCCAGGCGGACTTCTTGAGAATGCCCTGCATGAGGACTGGGGCACAGGAGGAATCTGGTACAGCAGCAAAGAAAACACTTAGAATTAAATCCAGATCCTGTAATCATGACCACAAGGCCCTGCATCTTGTTCCCTATCCACCCTCCCTAACCTCATTCTCCTCTTAGTTCCGGTACACCAGCTACTCTAGTCTTCTTTCTGTTCTTCAAACACAACAATTTTGCTCCTACCCCAGGGCCTTTGCCCTTGTTGTTCTCCATTATAGAACGGCCAATGTTACCACTTTTTTTCAGAGCACACAGAACTAAAATCATCTTCTCTGTTTATTTATTCTGTTTCTTCTTCTAGAGCACATGCTCATTGGAAACATGTGCCTTGCCTTTTTTTTTTTGCCGTGGTGACTTCATGGCCTAAACAGTGATGAAAACCAAGCAGTTGTACAATAAATATTTGTTAAATGAATAAATGAAGATATTTGTGTATTTGGAGTCATTAGCTCTTAGGTGGGAGTTGTGGTCATGGCATGGATTGGATTGGATTTGAGGAACATACAACTAGAGTGAGCAGGGAAAGAGAAGAACGCCTTATCAACACTATTATTCTTGGGGATAGAAGGTGATCCTTTCCACTGAAAATTATAGGTGAACAAATTCTGTAATATTCATATTCTGTAAATATTCATATTCAGTTAAAAATGGATCCTTTTTGTTCTAACTTCATAGCTACTTATGTTCAATCAGTTATATTTGGCCTAAATTATAATGCAAATCTCTTTTTAAGTTTCTGCCTCTATAGACGCATGCTAGCAAAAATATTTTAATGAATCTAGAGTCCAACCATTGTTAGAAATTAATAATAAAATAAATAACCAAAATAAAATGTGTTGAACTTGGTCTTTCAAAAAAAATGAAAAAATACAGAGACTGGTAATAAGGATCACTTCTTTATACAGCAACGCAACATCAGATCACCTAATAAAATTTTTTTCTTAGATGTTAAAAACTGCCCAAAACAGAATTAAAAATTCTAAAATAATGATAAAAAATGAGCTGACAAGAATAATTTGCTTAAAACTATTTACTTATAGAGGAATCAAGATTTGTATAACTAAGAGTGATGAAGTGAAATAGGGAACTCCTGTTATCTTGCTTTTACTTTACTGTTACATTGCTACATTTGCTTTTACTGTTGGCAAAACACCTTAATTGGACCTCAGAATCTTTATCCACAGAACAAAGAGAGTAAAGCAGATATTTGAAAGGGGTTCTCTCTATAGTCTTTTAAAATCTATGCATTGTATTTGTTGTATAAACCCTATCAGCAGGTAATCTGGAAATTTAAATAATTGACCACAAGGGGGAGAACTCTAATTCTACATTAAATCAGTTAATACAGTATAAAATAATCTAAAAGTACTTTGCTATATGATGTTGGTGATAGTCTGCCTGATTTCCACTTCCTCGTGGAAGCTGAGGGGATTCTACTGTTAGAGATAGGTTTAACTTAATTGAAGTGTGGTTTTGTGTTGCTAAAGTTATGATAAAGTCACCGGATGTCAAAATCTATTTCTGTTAAGCAATGATGTTCCACAAAGGAATCCAGATAACTCTTTTATTAAAATGAAGATAGTGGGATTTCAGAATTCATCCTGGGAGAGTTTTTCTTTCAAATAATATTATTTCAGTTTTTTTCAAGAAATCTATAACTTTCCTGAATGTCCTTGGTCAACTCTGAAATAAGCATAAGATCATCAACAGGAAAGTCTATTATAAAGTATTCATATCAAAAGAAAATAATTAGAATGGTGATGGCCACACCATTTGAATGTTTTATGTTCATTGAATATTTGTGAGTATATTTTGTATGTTCATTGTTATATGAACATTAAATGTTATATATTCACAGTGTTAAATTTTATTTTTCTGTTCAGGTTAAGTTCCATACTTTGGTTTTATTTAAAGTTTTATTGTAAGGAAACTGTAACTTTTTCATTGAGTAGATAATTACCTTATGAGTCTTACTAAGGTTTAATGATTCACAATTTTGCATTTCATCAAGCTAAATTCTATTTGTAAGATATGAGTATAAGATTTCTGGACTTTATCAAAGATACCCAAACATACACAGTTAAGTCAGTCCCCTTTAAAGATATTATATTAATCACCCATAGAAGAATCTCAATAATGCATCTATTACAGAAAATAATTTATGTTTCCCCTTAGACTCTTAGAGGTAGTGTCACAATTTTTTTAATATGTTCAATGACAGATCTTTCTTTGAAAGTGAATATAATATTTAAAGACAAACATTGTTATGAATGAAGATAGAATATTAAAGTTACTAATCAGGTGTAAGTATAATCATAATTTTGGTGTCAAAAATTAAATATAACTGAAATATTTAAGTTCCCTTTGATTTATAAACCTCCTTCAGCTGCCATAAAAGAGTCACAAAATGTTGTCAGCAATGGCGTTGTCACTGGCAGAAGTAAAAATCCTCCTAAAGTGACTACTACGAAGAGTCATTTTCATTTGAATAAATTCATTCTAGTGTGTTTGCTAAAATTAATAAATAACTAAATAAGTAACTTGATTTATTTCCAGTCACTTTGTTTATTTTCCAGTTATTTTTATAGTTGGAGATTCATGAATTCTATACATTTAGAATTACAGTATACTAAGTAAATCAGCAACATTATCATTTATTTATTTATTTATTTTTTCTTATTTTTCCTCAGATGGTTTGGGTGAGTAAACATTATCATTTAGAGAGATTCTATAACTTCTTCCAAAAATGATTCAGATTGTTAAGGATGTTCTTTGTCTTAATGAATTATTAATAGTTTTTAATCAGTATTTCTCATACCAGAAAGCATTATAGACTAGGCCAAGTGGTGGATACACACACATATTACTGCTACTTGTATATCCAAGGACTAGTGTAGTGATTAACTTACTAGTAAATATTTACTAGCAGATATCCAATAAATTTTTCATGCATAAAGGAATGAATAGTAAATGAAATAAAATAGTTTATATATATATATTATTTTTCCGATTACGTATATTGTTCCAGACTGCTACATAATCATCCACCCAAAATTTAGTGGCTGAAATCAATAATAGTCACTTATGTTGTTCACAGATATGCAGTTTTGGGGGGAGGCAGTGGGAATAGCTCATCCCTACTCCACACAGTGTCAGCTGGGCTGGCTTCAGGATTAACTGGAAGGCTGAAGTCTGGAATCACCTGAAGTCTCACTCACTCACAACTACAGTGGGTGATTCTGGCTCTTGGCTGCGAACTCAGCTGGGGATGTCATCTGGAAACTGCTTGGATTGCTTGTACTGTAGTGTTTGGGTTCCAAGAGCTAGCAATCAAGTGAGCAAGGCAATGTGCATGGCATTTTTATGACCTAGCTTTGGAGATCCCATGGAATCACTTTTGTTGTACTCTGTTGGTCAAGGCAGTCACAAAGGTCTGCCTGATGTCAAGGAGAAGCATTTATTAATAGAAGTCACCCTACGATGGGAGGAATATCAAGGGCATGTTGCAAGTGTGTGGGATTGGATATATTGCAGTGACCATTTTGGAAAATACAATGTGCCTTAATTTCATATTTATAAATATATAATCTCTATAAACTGTACTTCTATTCACTAGCTAACTTTAGAAAATACTGTTTGCAAACAAAACTCACCCTGCTAAAGGAATTCGATCTGATTCAGTGAACATTTATTCTTATTTTCTCCTTCCTGTCTCTGCTCATTCTGTCAAATATGCTGGTCTACCCTCCCAATCCGTCTTCCACATTCATTCAAAGCCTGGATGGACCAAGGCTTCCTTCTTCGATAAGTGTTTTCTCTATTCCGTTTTTGCCCGGAAAACATTTACTCTAACCTCCACTCAGTTTTGTAACTAATCGTTTATTACAGATGGGCCTCTGTGTCTTTTTCACAGTTCAAAGAGTAGATAGCACATTGCTGACTAATATTAGGTGTTTAATGTATTCTAAATTGATAGAAAGTTTGAAAATTATATACTCCATATTAACTAAGAAAACTTCTCATTTTCTCTAAAAAAAAATATATATATGTATTTTTGCTGCTAAACTGGCATGAAAGAAACTTCAAGTTCAGCTAAACGTGAAAAATACCACCCTGTATTTAAATATATATTACAAAATTTGAAAATAGGTATGGTATTTCCTAAAATTTGATTCTGACATGGAACGATGCTGCCAAAATTTCTGCGTATAAAAAATTTGAGAAATGTACACTAAGATTTCATTTTGCCCCAGACTAAAAATCAAATAAGTAATAAAAAATGAAGCTAAAATTATATCAATGTTTCATCCATTAAACCTGAACTCAGTTTCATAAGATATTAAGGTGATTTGGGACAAATATCATTGTAGTATTCAAAATATTGATGTCATTTAATTGTTTGAATATTTTCAACAATGCAGAAAAGCATCAATTCTGGATAAAAGACCAACTTCTTGGTTATATAGAAATTATATGTAATGAATTGCTTTATAGGAAATGAATTGAAAAAATAACCAATGTGTTTATCTTACATGGAATTATTTAGAAACAAGCTTTAAAAGTGGACAGATAATGTCTTCCACGTACCTTGCTATATGACTTAGCGCCCAGCAAATGTCTGTCGCATAGAGGGATACTCAATAAATGATGTTGCATGAAGGAGTACGATGCCATCTGATAATGTATTTTCTTGTTGTTTCAAATAGCTATTGTGTTCTTTACCTTTATAATGGTTTCGATATTCTTGATTATATAGGCTGGAATATATGAGCTTCGGAACTATTTTCAAACGTTAGATTTTGTTTTCTGAATGCAGGGATTATACAGCAATCTATTCTCTCACCTGTTCTCTCAAAGTCCTTCCTGCATACTGCTATTATAATAATTATCATATTATATTGTATTACATCATATCATATATTATAAAATAATTACTTTTACACATACTTGCCTCTAACCTTAGGCTTCAAGCAACTCAAGGGTGGGATTTTTCTCCTAAATTTTGTACCCCCAGAACACTGTACTAGTGCTGTGTAGTAATGGCTGTTCATTAACTGTTAAGAGAATGCGTGATAATCTGAATCATCTTTGCGTTTTTTCATCTATACTTTTCTTTTAAAAATTAATTCATTCCATGAAAATCATGTTAACATTTGAGTACTTATTAAACTCATCTACCCATTAAAATAATATATTGAACTTAGTATCAGAATAGATACATTAAGTTTAGTTCCACATATTCTGTAAAGATTAATATATTACCTTTGTGTTTATTGCAGTGTTCTGTTCCTTTTTTAAAAAAAGAGAAGAGTAACTTTATAAGTATTTTCCTTTTATTTAAGTAGCATAAATTCCTTAAGAGATATGAGCACACAGTCTCTGTCAATCCTAGAAATGGGAAGGAGCAGGCCATACCACCTCAGAATCCAACGTGACATGCATGGGTCTATTGTACATATTTATGAATGTTGCTGGGTCCATGAATTCTTCAGATTCGCACAAGTACTTTATGATTTGTTCTGGAAAGAGTAGGTCAGGTACAGCATGGTGCAAGTTATCGCCTGGTCCTTTAGTGCCCACTTTAATAGTCTTAAAAAGGTAGAGTGACAGTTTATGAATTTGGGTGATAAAATCTGTGATGACCTCTTTTAGGGACTGGGATTGTGTCACGTCATCGAGATACATAACTGGCACTTTTATTGCTGAAACATGCCATTGCATGAAAAGCCTAGATGGGATGTTATGGGAAATGACTATAATTTTCATCTCTTGTATAAAAAATTCTTTCTCATCGTTTTCATGGCCCAGATAATCTAGGAGAATTTGGAAGAGAGTACCATTGGAGGACTCAAGGATATGCAGAAAGGAAGTGGGGTATGTGAGCAATAATCCTGTCACTACTTCTTCTAGGCGATGTTTCAAAATTGACTGAAACAGTTGTTCATAGTATTCAGAAATATCCTTTTTTTCCACGTTTCCTTGTGTCTTGGCCACTAGAAACATCCTATGAAGTAGGAATTTCTTTAGCTGTAGTCTTTGTTTCTCTTCCTTAAAGTGCAAGTAATTGCCACGTGGAACTTGTGGCAATAGAAGAGGTTCCAACGGAAAAGCCCTTTTTTTGGCCTTCCGTTTATGGGTGAAGGGCATGATGAGTCTTATTTATTCTTCTAGATGATTCCAGTTTTTAGCATATCACAATATTTACACTATCAGGATACCTCTTTAGTGATGAACTCTTATTTTTATTTCTTCTGACAAAAAAAGAAAAGAGTAAATCACAGTTTGTCAAATGTTTTTGAATAGCAAAATCCCTTTCCAGTGTTATCAATGAACAATGTCTTTGACATGAAAAAGAATATTAAAATAAGACTCAAACGATACATTTTTTAAAAACTTTACAGTAAAATAACCAACAATCATATATAGAAAAAACTTCTCCAAATGAAATGTAAGTGGTGATTACAGATTGTCCTGTATTTGTTAAATCTTTTAAAAATGTTATTTTTATGGTAATTTTTTCAATTTCCTTTGTACATTTTGTTGGTCTATATAATTTTTGAAAAAGATCTCGAGATTTCTAAGTCCTAATTAGCTTATTTAACTTTTACTCAGGACATTAAAATTTAATAGTGTTGCTTGGATAATAACAGTAAACATTTCAATTAATAAGTTTTGATTCTTTGTTTTTTCTCCTATCAATGAATCTGGGAAATGACTTTTTTTTTTCTTTCTTGTGGTTGTAAGGGCTAAATAAATATATTTGCTACTTTATCTTACTCTTCTTACAAATCTCCCTTATTTTTCCAGTCAACTTAGCATATTTTCAAATGCTTCTTTCATTTACCTGTCCTTGAGGTCCTGCTTGTTACCCATCATGCTTCCAACTGCCAGTCCTCTGGTGTTCTCAGCTGCCCTGTGTTCTGACATCCATAGAGCATCAGTGAGTCAGAATGTCTGGCATTAAAGGGCCAAAGTGCACACTGCTATTTCTTAATTTAATGAGGGTGTTGGTGGCCTTCTAATGGAGATTTTTCCAAGTTCTTGGTGATCGTCAGGAAAAGAATTTTGTTAGACACCGTGTAAGCCAAACGAGCAACAGCTTCTTTTAATTGAAAGCAAAAATACACTCTTAGAGTGGTGAGCAGGCAGGCTTGAAAAAGAGCAGCTGCACTGGAAGTGGTATTTGGTCTTTTGAAGTCTTACTAATTGAGGGGAGGAATATTCAAGATTAAGGGATTGGGTTTTACTAATAATTTGGGTAATAATTCCTAGAATTGGGTTCCCTCTTATTTTTATACTTTATATAGTTGTCTTAGAACTGTCAGGGTGATTTCAAGGACAGGAAAATTTTTTAAAAAACAATGTAAATGATACTGTAATTAGCCAAAGTTCATGTAAGGTGACAGAGATTGCTGACAAGCTGATTGAAGCTGGTTCTTGCCTGCAGTTCTCAGCCCCTCTAGTTAGCTTCCGCCTGAGGGTTGTTTACTTTAACACCTGCACCCAATCTTCAAGCCCCTTCACCCTTTCTCAGCTCTGTCTCCTAGTTTCCTACCTTAACAAGGGTATATCTCAACAAATACCTCCAGAACACTGTAGAGGAAGTACTTCTTTTCCTGAATGGCTTATTTTAAGCCAAGGCGCATTTGTAAGTCAGACAGGTGGTGGACATCATCTTTTTCTTTTCTTTTTGTTCTTTTTGGTAAATAAAAGGTACAGTTGTAGAAATTCTCTGTTCTTACACACTAATTAAAGTCTATAAGAACACATATCCGACTCTGTGTAATGGTGAATATAAGAAATTTCTACAACAGGATTTGGTTTATTAATATGAATTTAAGTTAATTTTTTGAATATAAAATTAATAATACTCTAAAAATTGCATTCACATGAGCTCTAAACAATAATTGTAAAGCCAGGTTAGAAAACACTTTTATTCAATTTTTAAAAATTGAATCTAAGAGCACTTTTTCTCCCTGAGGTTTGTGTTATCCAAACTAATCATCTAGTTATGATAATATATAATGATGAAGTATCCAAGAAAGTGAAGACAGAGAGTTCAGTTAATAACTCTTTCATTGTGTGATACATAAAAATTAACTGTACTTCCTCCCTGTGATTCACATCAATACTTCCTGAAACAATACAATGTTTCCTAAGGTGTTAACCTTGGTACCAAACCTTGTCATAACCCAGTCTAGGGATTGTCTCACCTTATTCTTCCTATTGCTTTGCAGAATGTAACCGTGTTGGTCACAACCTCCATTGTGGCCTTCTCTCCTCCCTTGGTTTCCATGATACTGTACTTTCCTAGATTTCTTCACAAATCTCTATATGGCCTAACCCCATTCCTTCTTACATCCAGCACTGGACAATGCTGAGGCTCTGTGCTCATCATGCAGATCTCTCACTCTGCTTCCTTCCCTAGTTACCTCAGCACCGTCTATATTTCTCTTTTGTGAGGCTAGGTGGGTGGTCCTCGATGTCACTCTTGCCTTAGATTGCACATTGAGGATTGATCATGGAGCTTCCCTGCTGAGCTCAGCTGTGGGCCAGGAATCCTTCTCAATCTAAGGCTCAAGGCAGATGCAACTAGTTGATTGGTGTTGATAAAGAAGAAAAAACTAAGTTCCTATACAAGAATTTTTTCTACACAGAAGAAATTACTATCTCCAGTCACTTACTTACAACTCTTCCCTCCTTGGGTATACCTCTATCCATTCAAATTTTAAAATGGCAACATTTAAACTATTATTTTCGTTATTAATTTCCCTTAACAAGTACCCCACTTGTGTCTAAGTTAACATTTTTTTCTCTCGGCTTCCATGTCAAAATGCTTCATTTTATTCCTGTTTCCTAAAAGTTATATACCCCGACTCTATTCTGTTAAGTCTTTTCACTCACCTTGGTATGCCTTATGGGTTCTTGATTTCTACTACCTCCTTCATAGTCCTAGCTCTTTATTTGTATTATTATAAGAGTCTTCTACCCTTGATATTTCTCTG
>RJWJ010049608.1:0-10188 GCA_004363605.1 Indri indri | reverse complement strand
GCCACCATGCCCAGCTGATTTTTTCTATATATATTTTTAGCTGTCCAATTAATTTCTTTCTATTTTTGGTAGAGGCGGGGTCTCGCTCTTGCTCAGGCTGGTCTCGAACTCCTGAGCTCAGGACGATCCGCCCACCTCGGCCTCCCAGAGTGCTAGGATTACAGGCGTGAGCCACCGCGCCCGGCCAGCACAAAAGATTTAAAAGGCAATGCTGAAGTAAGTTTTAGAGTGGCTGAAGTTCTCCCGGAAAACAAGGGGAAAAAAGCACATTCCAACATAAGGGAACAGTGTGTTCAAAGGGATACAAGGCAGAATCATACAGAGCATGGAGTATGATAATCTCACACTGCCAGCATGCACAGGGTGTGTGTGTGGGGGGGGGGGTGTTACTGTGATATAATAAAGGAATATATCTATATATATTTGGTTTTCTTCCGGTTCTTGGCACAGAGCTTCAGAAACCCGTGGCATTTCCTGAGTGATGGGGTGAGAGGAACTGCTTCATTATTCCTAACAAATCCTTCAGCCATACCTGACTTTATACTAATGAGGTGACTCTTGGTGAGCCCTAGAAAGCTTCAGGGGAAAGACTGGTAGCAAGAAAGAACAAGACACGACTAGAGGGTTGGAATTTTCAGCCTCAATCCCCTGGCCTCCTTCAGGGAGAAGAAAGGGGCTTACAGATTGAGTTAATCACTAACGGCCAATGATTTGATCAACCATGCCTTATCTTAGTCTGTTCTGTGTTGCTAGAACAGAATACCACAGACTGGCTAATTTATAAAGAACAAGAGATTTATTTCTTACCATTCTGAAGGCTGTGTCTAAGACAAAGGGGCCGCATCTGGTGAGGGCCTTCTTGCTGCATGGTCCCACAGAGAAAGGGTGGAAGGGCAAGAGAACGCACACAAAAAACAGAGGGCAAGAGGGGCTGAACTTGTTTTTATCAGGAACCCATTACCAAGATAAGGGCATTAATCCATTCATGAGGATGGAGCCCTCGCAGCCAAATCACCTCTTAGTCTCACCTCTTAATACCCTCACAATGGCAAATAAATTTCAACACGAGTTTTGGAGGGGACATTCAAACCACAGCATGCCTACATAATGAAACCTCCATGAAAACCCTGAAACTTCAGAGTTCGGAGAGCTTGCAGGTTGGTGAATACATCAAGGCACTGGGAGGGTAAGATGCAACCCAAGAGGGCAAGGAAGCTCTCTCTACACGTGCACACATGAGCCTTCAGAACCTTGTTCCATGCATCTTTTCCATTTGGCTATTCCTGAGTTGTATCCTTAATAATAAACTAATAGTAAGTAAGACTAATGTTAATAGTAAGTAAAGCGTTTATCTGAGTTCTGTGAGCCATTCACGCAAATCCAGGGAGTGGGAGGGGTTGTGGGAACTACCCCCTCCAACATGACAGCTAGTCGGTCAGAAGTATGGGTGGCCTGGACTTGAGAATGGTACTAAGGTGGGAGCAGTCTTGTGGGACTAATCCTTTAAACTGTAGGGATTGTGCTAATTCCAGGTAGTTAGTGCGGAAATTGAATTAAATAGTAAGACACTCAAGTGTCCAGAGAGTTGGAGAAATGACCTTTGTGGGGAAAAAAACTACACATTTACTGTTTGGAGTGTTACGAGTAGAAATACATCAAAGTAATAACAGGGTGAGTAAGAGAGTTTGTGTGTGTGTGTGTGTGTGTGTGTGTGTGTGTGTGTGTGTGTGTCAGAGAGAGAGAGAGACAGAGACAGAGAGACAGAGGGAGAGAAAGATTAGATGTGGGAGGGTGGGCAAAATGAGGCTACAGGAATGGGCCTTGAATGCCATGACAAGGAGATACCTGGGCTTCTCCAGCTTTCCCGCAACCTTAGACACTGAAGCCTCAAGGGCATCTCCCTCCACTGGCTCCTCTTGAGCCCATACTGCCTGGGGGTGGCAGGCAGCTGGGACAACAAACATCACGTCTGCCCTTCCATGGGCTGAGTGGCAATACTGACTCCCTGGGTATGCTGATAGCACACCAATTTTAAATGTAAAATCCTTTAACAACTGTTTTCTCTCTCCTTCTGTCTTTTTCCTCCTTCTAAAGAAGAGCTGTTTATCCCTACTTTCATTTCTGCCCCGCTCTCAGCCCTGAGTTTAGTGCCAATGCTTTTACACAAATCCAGCTTCACATCTTGAGTGAAATATAATTTCACAGGAATGTAATTCTGGAATGATCTCATTGAAAAAGCACATCCAGCAAAGGCCATGAGCAAACTTCAGGCCAGCCCATTCACACCCAGAGCCAAGAAGATCGCAGACCCCTTTCCCTTAAATGGAGAATGTGCCTGGACCCAAAGCAAAGCACACCAGCTGCCCACGGATATCATCCTGCCCACAGCCAGCCAGCCTGCCTGCAGACCAAGGCCTGGGTCCAGAGCAGCGACCACCATGCACCACTCTGGCACCATACAAGGAGAGACTCGAGAGAGCATCCAAACAAACAGGCCTCACCACATAGATGCTTCCTCTGTCCCTCAGGAGGGTCCTGGCTCCAGGCCATCAAACAGCTGAAAATATTAACACTCCCCTGCATAGCTCCATCAGACAGAAGAGTGTCTGGAAGACAAGCTGCTAAAAGATCCTTCCCACAGCTACCTGCCTTCCCTAACTCTATGAAACTCAGTTACCATCCGACCCTATTGAGCAAGTCAGAAAGCAGGGTATTCAACTCTGAAACTAGAAGTCAGAGCCAGGTCTAGCCCAGTCCAGCAGATCTGAGACAGAGTGGAACTGGGGAAGAAACAATATACTCTGATGGACTCTCAAAAAATCCTAGCTGAAAAAATCACCAAGTTGGAATCTTTGGAAAAAATGTCCTCATTCCAAATCTGTTCCCCACCCCCAATGAATCCTCATAAAATGGACAAGGAAGAAAAATAAAAAAAAAAAACTAATGGCTTACAGGGTCTACAAGAACTCTCTGTACTATCTCTACAACTTTTCTGTAAATCTAAAACTATTCTAAAACAAAAAGTTTATTGAAAATAACAGGTTGTCATGGTTTCCTCTACAAGAAATAATGGGAAAAGACTAGTATTTGGATATGAAACTTTGGGTATGAAACTCTGTCTCTGCTAGCTAGGAAGCTTAGTGTGAGTTACCCAAGTTTGTTTCCTCACCTGTAAAACGGAGATGACCGTCACAGCCAAGAAGTGTTGTTGGGCAGATTAAGTAACACAGTGCATGGAAAGGACTTACCACTCACTGCTAAAAGTGCTTTCCTTCTGGTAGTTTCTCCATTCAGTCAGCCTTCACCTTGAGTTCCTGACGACTGCAGCTGGAGGCCCTACCTCTACTCCCCAGACCAGCCTGTCTTTATGTCTTACAGCCTCTTCCACATACAGCATGACAATTGAAGCCTAAAGCACAGTAATCACCCAAAAGGCTGAAGACTGCCTTACAGCAAGTTCTAACTAGTGAAAGCACACCTTTGTTGACAGAAACGTGTTCTCCTTCCTGTTTTCCCTTCCTCCATTAGAATCCAATGTCACCGCCATCAGCTGAATTACTTTCCTGAGGTTTGCGGCGTCAATCAGAAGGAAACGCAGAGGCTGACAGAGTTGGGCTTCTGGTAGGATTAGCTGCCCACAGAGATGGTATGAGCACAGGAAGTGCACTCTCAAAATTGCCACAAAAGATTCTTCACCCTTGGTAGCATCCACCCTCTCCCCCTCTGTGAGCCACACTCCCCATCTTGACCCCACATGAAGCTGGACTTATAAACTGCAAGTCCACCAAGGCAATGGGCCCAGCAAGTTCCCCAACACCAAGAGATAAGTCCCAAGGCTGGGCGTGAAGTTGCTACCAACCCCTGGAGCCAGACTCTTGAGCCTCAGCCACCCTGCCACTTGGCTCAATAATATTATCCACTCCTCCCCTAAGGAGACTTAGGTGAGTGGACAGGCCAGCAACCCCATCCTGGTCCTCTAAGTAGATGGGCTAGAGACCTAGGTAAAAATCAGGTAAAGAAAGGTATAGATCTGACATCATGTTACTTCCTTGAAAAGCACTCACAAGAATGTCAGATACTTTTAAAAACTCTCCCTAAACAAAGCAGAAGTCCAATCTCACCCTGAAAATTTAGTGTCCAAATAAGGGAGCAGTCAGTGCTAGAACACTCAGCCTGTTCCAACTTTGAAAAGCCTTGTGAGAGAAGCAGTTCCCAGGCTTAGGATTCCACTGACAGGTTGTAACCCCTGGAAGCACTAATGGGCACATTCTAGTGGCTAATTTCTCTGACCTTCCAGATGGCTGGATTGAGGACACACCCCAGCTGAGGCCCAAGGACATTAGTTCCTGGCAGAGAGTATACAAAAGCTCAGCAGCCCCAACCAAGCCAGATAACAGCCCCAGCGGTTTCAAGGACAAGTTTTAGGAAGCAGAGCCCAGGAAGAAGATGTCCTTGGAGCCATTTCTTATTTAACCAAGTAAGAGCCAAATATAACCAAATATGAAAGCTAATTAACTATGTTGTCTTTGCAACTTTTTCTCAGCTTATCAGCTCATACCTCGTTTACTGCAGCAGTCTCTGATGATACAGAGAGCCAGCCCATAGGAGGAACCAAACAAATGTTAAATATTACTACTATATTACTAGTCCCTCTTTCTTCTTCCATCTCCAGTCCTCCCTGCTCATAAATGGTAGACTAAGCATCATGGACCATCAATATCATCATATCATTCTTTTGGGCTCCTTAACTGCCAATCACACCAGACCCAGATTCCTCCAGTTCCCTCTTTAACCATTCCCCACCCTACCCCCGCCAAACACACACTCATCCACACAGAGTTACACAGACTTGCACAGAGATACACACACACACACACACACACACACACACACACACACACGTATTTCTCTCTCCAGGTAGGACTCCTTCAGCTCCAAACATGTCCATTTCTCCCTCCATGTTTTTGTGCTCAAACCACTGCCAGCCTAGAGTGCTCTCCTTCCTCTCTGCTTATCGAATTCCTAGTTATGCTCCAAGGTCCACTTAAGCTTAGGCTGGGAAACCATTCAATCCACAAACAATGACCAAGCACCTGCTCTGTGCCAGGCACTAGGCCAGTCACTGAGGACACAGTAAGGAAAACAACACAGTCCTATAGGCTCCAGACTGGGAGGAGCCTCAATATGAACCATCCTGCTCACCTGAACCCTGCAGGCGGGGAAGTCAACCACCAGACCTCACAGGATACTTGTGGGGGCTGAGGTGGGGGCAGGACATGAAATCCAGCTGGATGAGGTCTTCTTGCCTCTCCTTCGGCCTTTCCAAGAAGCCACCTGGGCCTGGTGGTTTAGAATATATTCTATTAGAAGAACCATCATTCTCTCCGACCACCGTGGGTAGCATTGCCCCCTGTCCTGCTCTGGAGTTTTATTAGCTTAGCTAGGTCCAACCCCATTCAATAACAGCCCTAGTCAATCACCTCTCCTTAGGGCAGGTACAGGGGCTCATAACCAGGCCCTAAGCCAGGAAACAGAGAGAGAATGACCAATGCTCTTTTCAGGGGTTCCCAGCCTTTGTGCCATTTGACTACAGAGGTGATGGTCACATGGGAAGAAATTCCCCTGGGCCTCTCCAGGGTAATGTGCAATTCTCAGACCCTAATAGTAACTCCATCCTTCTCTCTCCTATTCAGGAAAGTTTATGAGAACATGAATCAGATTGCTATTATTATAGGTATATCTTCTACACCTTCTAAATTATAAAAATAGGTAACTCATTCACATGTTCCTTGGTCCTTTAACTCCTGCAGTAACAAATGCCACGTGATATATGTCTCACACCTAGTCCCAAGCCAGTTACAACCCCTGGATTGAAGCAGCTGCTGTAGGCTTTCAGTGGGCCACCACGCCCAGGCTCCCTACCTTGGAGAGTCAAGAGAACTGTCTGGATAAAAATGAGTCCTTAAGACAGATTTGTAAGCCCAAACGCAGAGGGCAATCCTAATTCATTTTCCCTGCCCAGGGGAGACAAATGTTAGTACATCTGCCTGGGAGAAAAAGGCCCACACATTTCCATGTCTCACTCTCAGACTCGAGGGAAGTCTAACTGCCTCTGAAAGACAGAAACCACTATTGACTTGATACTGATATGGACCAAAGGGACTTCCTGTTGGACATTCCTTAGGCCGGTCACAGGTGGCCCAAGAAAGCAGTGAGATGGCAAAGAGAGCCCAGCCAAACAAGAGCTTCTTTAAATACCTACACCTCAGATAATCACCCCAAGTGTCAAAGAACCTGTGGAGCAAGTGCTCAAAGCTACGCATGTTGGGAGTGCTCTAAAATTCACATCAGTACAGTTAACTCTTTTCCCCCCAGAATCACAGAACCAGAAAAGACTCTCTAGATGTAATCTTAGATACCTGTTTGACCCAGGGAGGAAGAGAGAACACCTAATCCATCCCTACTTATATTTTCAGCAATGGAGACTCATAGTCTTCCTCATCACCCATCCTCATGATAATCTACCTGAACCACAAGTCTCTGAATAAGCTTATCTCATATCAGATTCAACTGCTACTTTTTAGAGTACTAAGACCACCCTTTCCGGAGAGGCTGAATCAGTCTCAGTCCATACGAAGGAAGCTCACATCTTTCAGGAGCTTACCCAAAACACAAGTCACATGTTTAGGTGTGCAGACCTATGTGGCTTTGATAGGTCAGGTCAGCCAGAAAGGTCACAGCTACTGTTGATCATTGTACACCGTGTGTGAGTACGAATAGGGATCAATGGGTCAAGCTTTAAAGAAAGGGCAGGACAGAAGGAAAGAAGCTGCCATCGGCCCTCAGAGCACCAGAAACTGGCTCAGAGGAGGGTCTGCCTGAGCAAAGACTGAATCCAACTGTAACAAGCACCTAGTCTTTGAAACCTGTGGCACCCAGACAGCAGCACCTCCCATTTGACTGCCTCCAGAAGGTCCTCCCACACAGACACCCCTCACGCTATGCCCACCACCAAGGCTGGAGAGAGGACCCGGGGCATACTCAGTATCTTCAAAGACTTAGCCACACATTTTCAGTTTCTCCACCTCAGCCCCTCCTCCTGCCCCTGACAACTCAAATTTCCAGTCTCCACATATGTATCTATGTGCCTGTGTGTCTATGTTTTATTTATACTACCCGTGTCTGTTGTTAGCAACAGAAACAAAGTACTTTAAGGCAGAAAAGGCAAGTCTGCCAACTGGCTTGCTGCTCCCCGTCTTGCTTCCAGTTCAGGGAAGAGGCTGGTAAAGGATCCTTCTAGCTTTAATCCACCATTGTGTCTGCAACTCCCATATACTAAGGGGCTGGGAGGCCTGGTGCCGGTTCACCCCATGTCGGTCACCGTTGTGTAGAGCGTCACCCATCACGTCTCCCTCTTCTTCCCTGGAAGCCACTCCCTGAACACCTCATTCCCTCACCTGCCTGGATACTGACTACAGTCGGAAGGCAGAGCTTCAAAAGCCAGAATTCGAGAAGCCCACTCTCCTCCCTTGGACACCAGGAGACTGTAAAGATGAACGGCACTGCCTCCCCAGGCCCAGGCTCTGGAGAACCAGCCAAGGCTGTTTTACTTTCATGTCCTTTCCCATCTTCAGTTCTTCTGCTACCGAGAATCTTCCAGGTTTCAATACCAGGCTCCTCAACAAAAATCAACGGCAATTACTGATCATTACTTTGTTGCCAGCAAAGAGGAAAAAAAACATGAGATGGGATTCTTGCACTCAGGGAGCTCACAGACTAACGGAGGGAAACGAGACACAACGGCAAACGATCCAAGTGTGGGATACAGACCAAAAGCTCTCTAAAGGACAATGGGTGGGGTTTGAGGGGCTAGAGCAGCTCAGGACAGGGTCTCCATGGGAGAGGAAATGTGAGCCAGGCCATAAAGGACCAACAGTAGTTGGACAGACTGAGACAGAAGGCTGCCTGAGATGAAGAGTTAGACTGTGATTCAAGGTCCCAAGGCAGGAAGAGCAGCAAATATCACACCCGCAGTGTTTTTCCTATATTCAGCTGAGGCTCAGCCTGGGGAGGTAAGGAGGAAAGAAAGTGGCTTGACTTGGTAAAAATAAAACCCTCACCTCAGCGTCACCATGCTCTGCAGCCCTTCTGAACCTACCTCTGCCAAGAGTGTGCTCAGTGTTTCCCTTTTCTGTACCACTTTGAAATCCTCTCCCCTACAGTGCATAGAATGTAGCCAGCCTAACTCCCTAAACCCAAAACACCTTGATGACACTCTTGGTACTCCTGCTCCCACAGCCGGATAAGCTTCAGGCTCCCCCAGTTGAATGTGGGTCAGGAGATTGAACTATTCCTCTGCTGGCCCAGGTCAAGCTATGAATCTGATTCTTTACCCACTAGAGCAGGAAAAGGGAGGCATTATGAAATTTTAAGTACAGTTCCTGGTAAGCCAGGACAACAGTCTTTCCTCCTTCCATTCATACTTACTAATTATATGTGCATTCAACTAATATATACCAAACACCAACCAGGTATAAGCCAATATGCAAAGTACTGGTCAAGATACCAAAATGCATCAGACATGGGTCCATCCTCAAGGAGCTTACGCATAAATCTAATAAATACCAGGAAGACTACTTTAAGTGCCATTAGAAAGATGAAATTCAGTGCCACTACTAAAAAGATGCCATTAGAGAGATGAAATGCTGTGGATTTAGGTAGAGGGGGATTACTTCCAACTAAAGGATGAGGAAGACTTCATAGAGAGGGTGGCCTTTGCACTGGGCCTGGAAGATCAAATGGCAATAGGATAAAGGGGCATTCCTGGGCAAATGGAGCCACATGAACAAAGGCTTGGAGGCAGGAAAGCAAAAGACATACGAAGAACAGCAAGATGTTCACTTCAATGGGACTTTAACTGAAAGTAGATTGAGACAAAGAGTTGGAAAGACAGAGACAGGTCAGCTCTAAAGCCTCTGAGAGGCAAATTAGGGATCTTAGCTTTTCTCTGTGGAATCACACAAATGTTCTGAGAAAGGAATGATGGGTCATGATGATGAAGCAGTACTAAGAAGTCTAAGGTTGGCCACATGCAGTGACTCATGACTGCAATACTAGCACTCTGGGAGGCCAAGGTGGATGGATCACTTGAGCTCAGGAGTTCAAGACCAGCCTGAACAAGAGCAAGACCCCTGACTCTACTAAAAATAGAAAAAATTAGCCAGGTGTGGTGGCACACGGCTGTACTCCCAGCTACTCAAGAGGCTGAGGCAGGAGGATCACTTGAGTCCAGGAATTGGAGGTTGCTGCGAGCTATGATGACGCCACTGCACTCCAGCCTGGGCAACAGAGCATGACTCTGTCTCAAAAAAAAAAAAAAAAAAAAAAAAAAGAGAGAAGTCTAGGGGCTATGGCAGAAAACTCCGATCACATAGTCCACCAGGACTAAAGATCGCAGAAAGTATAAAGCAGAGAGGGAACTGAGGTAGGCAGCAAGTGTGTGTTGGGAATTTTTGCCTTTGAGCTTGGGGCTGAACAGAAAATAAGTAGGCAGTCCCCAGGGTGGCCAAGAGTCTGTAAAAGCAGGGAAGGGCTGGAGAAGCAGCTGCTGGGAGGAGGCAATGAAGGAGTGGGAAGTGTAAACAGGCAGGAGATTAGGAAGGGAAGGGAATTTCAGAATTTAGGATGCTGGAAGTGGAACTGCTCCAAGTGATGAGGCCAAAGGTGTGGCAGTGCTATGATCACCTTAAGAAGAAGGAAGGTGAAGTCCTTGGAGTTGACAGGACTGAGTGACTGAGAAGCCAGAGCACTGAAGGAATCTTGGTATGAATCCTCAAGTTCTAATTATGCCAGAAAGGGGACACATGAAGAGGGTTGTAAGCAATTACCCTGAAGTTTTTCAAAAGGCAGGTAACAGCACCGAGAATGAGGAAAGGAGACATAAGTGGAGGAAGGGACTAACCTCTGATGGGAAAGGTTGCCAGGCAGGGCTTGGAGGCAATACAGGAGCGCAGGGGACAGTCGGAGGAGGAAGTGAGCGGCTTCATCAGAGAGGGTCACAGGAAAGTAAGATCTTCAGGGAAAAGCCAGCTTTCCACAATAATAAAGAGGTAGGAATGCTCAAGGAAAAGGGGCAATACCACTTTATGTCTACTACATGAAACAAGATAATAAAGAAAACTATTCCCA